>CM059220.1:5645172-5822672 GCA_030347435.1 Clarias fuscus | reverse complement strand
GGACCACTGAGCAACAGTCCAGTGCTGCTTCTCTGTAGCCCAGGTTAGGCGCTTCTGCCGCTGTTTCTGGTTCAAAAGTGGCTTGACCTGGGGAATGCGGCACCTGTAGCCCATTTCCTGCACATGCCTGTTCACAGTGACTTAACAGAGCATAATCTGTTTCTCATCATTGTTGCAGTCACAATTTTATTGTGGTACAATAAAATACAATACAAAACAGTTTTACAAAACAATGCAATACATACAGATGGTTTGTGTGTATAGATGTGTGATATTTTAATATGGCAATTCTTTTTAAAATCGAATATTAAACAGAAACAAATGTGTATATGTCTGAGATTTCCTTTAAGCTTTTAATTCAAGCAAGAACAACAACAAAAAACTTTTCATACACATTCTTAATTTTAGATGCTGAAATGACATACACAATTACACCAGTGGGCCCAGTTTTCATGATCTCACCTCGGGACTCACAGACGGCCACTGCTGTGCAGTTCATGTATAGTCAGATTTGCTGAGATGTTAATCTGACGTATAGTCAGATTTGCTGAGATGTCTTCATACTGTATCTCTTCCATTTTTCTACTTTTCCAGCTGTAAGACAAAATCTTGGTCGCTTTTGACATCACATCTGAAGTAAAACTTCCCATTCTGACATGTAAAATTCACCCGTGGTTATGGGATTTTTGCTGGTAAATATGGAAGGACAGCATCGTTAGTATATTCATTGCATATTCTGTATTATCAAATATTAAGCATTATTTGAAAATATATTACATATTAAATATTATTGTATGTAAATTGGTGAAGTGTAAAAGTGTATCCTTGAAATTTTAAAATGATTATTTTTCTTGTAAACTAGCACTTACAGTATAATCCCAAATGTCTTACCATAAACACAAACAATTGTTGGGTATGATTTTATGTTGGTGCCTTGCACATCAAAAACCTCAACATCGTATGTTCCAGAATCGCTCAGTTTCACATGTTGTTGGAGCTCCAGGAAATTATTTTTCACGACCCTTGGTCCCTTTTGTTTCCTATTCCTTTTGCGGACTACAATAATATTGTCTTTTTTAGTTATGAATCGATCATCATCCTTAAGTGGCCTGTCAGTCAGTTTAAAGGTGAGAGTGTCCCCTTCTAATATATTGGTCTGACATGGGCTACAGTCTGTGGATAAAAAGGTCACAATATCTTAAAGTCATATGAAAAATCACTATGCACTATGTCATTCAAAAACAGTGCAATACTTAATATGTGACACAATAATATGCACAATAATTTATTTTCTAGTAACCATTAGTGCAATTTAGAAACAATAAGAAAGAAAAAGTGAGACATCAAACTAACATGTGAAAAAAATCACTGATGGAAAGAAGAAGAAGAAGAAGAAGAAGAAAAGCCTTTATGTTACAAAACAGTAAAGACACAAGAGCCAGGTTTTTGACTGTACATAGTGTAATATATCTGGGTTTCCTTAAAGCTTCTTTGCCACAACAACCACTGGTAAAAGTGATATAAAACGTAATTAAACTGAATACTTCAGTACATTTGCATTAAAAGGCAATCTAATATTATGAAAAATTGTTTGACCAAAGATCTAAGGCTCTGTAATAATAATAATAATAATAATAATAATAATAATAATAATAATAAATTCAGAAGGATCCTTTATGACCCACTGAGACATGTTCATGTAAAGAGATGGCTATAGGTTAGTCTCCTCCCTTATCTGATAAATGTAGAATTGTAAGTTTTTCATGTTTTTGTCCAGTGACATGAAGGATTAGCAACATGTCATTATTGTAAACGAAAAAGCAGCTACTCAGTCTTTTATGCTGGAGTTCTGTATGCTTGAGTTCCCTAAAGGGACCAATGGTGAGTCTGGCTATGTTAGCTAACTTTGCAGCTTGTCACAATAATGCATTTGTTCCCATTCAATTTACATCACTTAATTGAATATAAAGAAATGAGGGGTGACTCAAGACTTTGGCACAGTCCTGTAGATGAAGGAATACTTACATGCTCCATTCACTGGATCACTTGTACTTTTATGAACTGGATTCTGTGCGGTACACGTATAGTCTGATCTTTCTTGCTCAAAATTTGTTGAGATGTTAAATACATACATTTTCATATCTCTTCCATTTTTCTGCCAGCTGTAAGACAAATCTTGGTCGCTTTCGACATCACATCTGAAGTAAAACTTCTCGTTCTGACATATAATATTCACTCTTGGTTTTGGGACTTTTGCTGATAAATATGGAAGGACAGCATCATTAGTATATTCATTACATATCCTGTATTATTAATACAGTGGAACCTCAGATTGCAAGTAACTCGGTTTACGAGTGTTCCGCAAGACGAGCAAAGATTTGTAATAAATTTTGACTTGAAAAACGAGCATGTCTTGGTTTACGAGTGCCGAGTTTTTTGACACCAACAGGGCGCCTGCACGCACAAACGGAAACACTTATCTGTTTATTTTATATGATTTATATGATTTATTTTAACCTTTTTTTAAAGGTAAAGTACAGGTTAATTTGTTTTAGTTTTACTTTATAGATTATATTCATTATTTTTCTGTATTTAGTTTTTTGGGCTGTGGAACGAATTATTAGAGTTTTCATAATTTCTTATGGGAAGGTTTGCTTTGGTCTACGAGTGTTTTGGAATACGAGCTAATTAACCTTGGCTTGTAATCCAAGGTTCCACTGTACCTTCATATTGAAGTATTTTAAATGTCAAATAATTAAGCATTTAAAAAAATACATATTGAATATTATTGTATCTAAATTGGTAAAGTGTAAAAGTGTATCCTTTACGTTTTAGAATGATTCTTTTTCTTGTAAACTAGAATTTATAATCCCAAATGTCTTACCATAAACACAAACCATCTCTGTGTATTTTTGTATGTTGATGCCTGTCTCATCATGAGCCTCAACTTCGTATGTTCCAGCATCAGTCAGTTTCACATTCTGGAACTCCAGTTCATTATTTTTCACAGTCCCTGGTCCCTCCTGTTTCCTATTCCATTTGGGGACTACAAATGAATTGCCTTTTCTTATCGAGAATCGATTATCATCCTTAAGTGGCCTGTCAGTCAGTTTAAAGGTGAGAATGCCCTCTTCTAATATATTGGTCTGACATGGACTACAGTCTGTGGATAAAAAGGTCAAAATATCTTAAAGTCATATGAAAACTCACTATGCATTTGTGACAGTCGTTCAAACACAGTGAAATACTTAATATGTGACACAATAATATGCACAATAATTTATTTTCTAGTAACCATTAGTGCAATTTAGAAACAAAAAGAAAGAAAAGGTGCACCTCAAACTAACATGTGAAAAAAATCACTGATGATATCTCTTCCATTTTTCTGCCAGCTGTAAGACAAATCTTGGTCGCTTTCAACATCACATCTGAAGTAAAACTTCCCGTTCTGACATATAATATTCACTCTTGGTTTTGGGACTTTTGCTGGTAAATATGGAAGGACAGCATCATTAGTATATTCATTGCATCTCCTGTATTATTAGTACCTTTATATTGAAGTATTTTAAATATCAAATAATTAAGCATTATTTTAAAATATATTACATAGTTAATATTAAATATTATTGTATCTAAATTGGTAAAATATAACAGTGTATCCTTTAAGTTTTAGAATGATTATTCTTTGTGTTTTATAATGAAAATAAAATAATATAAATAGTCTGGAACTCCAGTTCATTACTTTTAACGACCCCTGGTCCCTCTTCATTCTTGATTCTTTTGCGGACAAAAATTGAATGACCTTTTCTTATCAAGAATCGATCATCATCCTTAAGTGGCCGGTCAGTCAGTTTAAAGGTGAGAATGCCCCCCTTCTAATATATTGGTCTGACATGGGCTACAGTCTGTGGATAAAAAGGTCAAGTTATTTTAAAGTCATAGGAAAACTCACTATGCATTTGTGAAAAAAAACAGTTTCATGCTTAATATATGACACACTAATATGTACAATAATTTCTTTTCTAGTAACAATTATTGCAATTTATAAACAATCACAAACAAAACTGAAACCTCAAACTAACATAGGAAAAAAATCACTGATGCAAAGAAAAAGAAGCAGAAAAACCTTAATGTTACAAAACAGTAAAGACACAAAAGCCAGATTTGGAAAAATGGAAAAAATGTATGCATTTCTGCAGTTAAAGCAAAGACTAACTGAAGACCATTCTGATGTAACATGAAACACTAGAAATTATTATTATTTAAAAAAAAAGATCTAACAATCTCTTTAAACAAAAAATCTTGACCTACCCGTTAAAGCAAAAAGAGTCAGGAAACTGAAGAAAAAGTTTGTAACACAGCTCTGGGTGTTCATTTTTCTTCCAAAGAAATCCAGTGGAAAATGTAGGAAATGACTTCAGTTTTGTGTCTTTGGTTGGAGGTGTGTCTTACAAAAAAGGCACACAAGTGAAACACACTACATCGATATGCACTAAACACAGCAGAATGTCTCCACCTTTAGGTGGCTCACAATATTTTTTTTTAGCAGTGAACACAGTACATCAGCTTTCTTTCCATTCAGAAACATGTCATGTTAGTTGGAAAACAATTTATTTCTACTACTGTACATTACAGGACTTTGTATGGATTTAGAGAACATGAAGATGCCAACTTAAGATACAAAGAGTCTGTCTTTTGCTGTTTTTGTTTTTCATAATTTAGTCTTGACTACTTTACCTACCATATTTTACTTACCTGGTGCTTAAGCTTCATTTATCTTCAGTTTACTTCATCTGCGTCCACTGACTCATCTCATGGTCTCACTATTATGCTCTTGGTATAAAAGTTACATATAGTTTCGTTTCAGGCAAAAGCCATTGTCACTGGTATATTTGGTAATTATGTACTGTATGGGTCTAGTGGAGACAGGACATGTGCTAACCCAAGCTCTGGGTGTGGGTCTGGACCCCCAGAGTCAAAATGGGCACCCAAAGAAAAAAATAATCATTAAAATACATTTGTTGTTAGTGGATAAATCAGAATAGTTTTATACTGAAAAATACTTTTGATCACCTCTTCAAGTTCAATATTTCATTAAGTCAGTGGTTTGATTTGTTTAGCTTTATATTGGTCAGATTTAACTTTAGTTTGTTTAGTTTTTGGTGGTAGTAGGGTGACTAAATCATGCAGCTCTACTCATGTGGAGTTTGGATATTAAATATCTAATTATAATAATGTCAAATGGAAGATGCCTGATCTTTAAAAATCATTGATATTGAGCTTGGCTTGGCTAAATTAAAAAACCCACTTTTGCATTTTACTCTGATGATTTCAGTAAGACTACAGTAGCTTTATCATGGCTATTAATATCCTCACAGCTATAACAAATGTGTGGTAATAATACAACATTTCTCTGTATAATCCCCTGCTACACTAATGCACTTATCCCAGTGTTTCGCTAGTGCTTGGATACCATCAAGGAAGAAAGTTTTCTTAGTATGCCAGAGCTTTATTAAAGTGCCTGCTTCTTGTCTGAAACACTGGCCTCCCAGGAACCGACTGCAGTAGGCTCCAAGCCACCTCAGGTGGGATTTGCACCGTTTAAATGTTTGACTGTCACTTGGTTTTACCCTTCATACATGAGAAATTTTATCACAAGTCTTGATTTGACTTGAAATAGTCATATTAGTACACCTTGTAATAGTACACCTACAAATATTACATCACATTATGTCACATGATTTAAAGGTGCCATTTGTACTTGTAAAACACAGTTAATTTGTTTGAAACTCATTAGAATTGACATAGCAGCTGTTGATCCTTAATGAACAGTAGTGGAGAATAAAGTGAACAGTAATGCTGCATGATATTGAGATTAGAGTTTCTAATCAGTGATAACACCCTACTAAAGTGAAAGTAGAACTCATCTCTTTAGACTTATTTAAGTTAGAGTTATTTAAGTTCTATTCCTTTTATGGTCATGTTAGAGGGAGACATTTCCCAAAAATAAATGTTTAGAAATTCAGAAAAACAGCCAACATTTACTGATTTCTGTGAACATCCTGATTTAAGCTACAGTACAAGACATACTATGGTGTATGAAAATTGCAGGTTATCTGTGTCTTCGTAAATCAACAATGTAAAAAATGAACCATGTCAATGAAAGTCTGTAAACTATAAATAGATTTACTGCAGTTTTTTCAACAATGTATAGCCAAAACAGCATATTGATCACAAATAAAATGCATTATTTCATAGTTAAAAATATCGTTTGGTGTTTTAACGGAAATATGCTGTAAAATATAAATATATACCATGTGGTGTAAAAGTATTTGCCCGCTACCTGATTTATTATTATTTTTTTTGCATATTTGTCACACTTTAAAATATTTTAGATCATCAGACAAATTTGAAAAAAATAAATTACAGAAAAAATAACAAGTATAATGATTGTATTTATTAAGGGGAAAAAGATATCCAAACCTACATGAAAAAGTAATTGCCCCCTTGCTAAATCATGAATAAATTTGTCAGAAGGGGAGCAGACCGGTAGGACAAAAAAGCAGGACACAACAGAATCAGATGTTCTCTTTAGAGATTTTAATAAAAGGTGCAACAAATACAAAATACAAATACAACAGGAAACTTGGACCCAAAGCAAGTGGTGCGCTTATCAGAATAGCTAAGCATGTGAAGCAGTTTCATGAAGGCTGATTTTGACTCACGTTGCATTGGAAAAAATCCCTTTAATGGAAAGCCTGGCCACACGTGGTGAGAGCAGACAGGTTAGCTAGTGCAAGCCAAAATGCCAATAGGTTAGGTGTGTGCGGCATTCACAGATACAAACTAGGTCAGAGCAGGTTAGTTATCCAGGGCATTCTCACGTTCAGACATGGTTAGAGCAGGTACAGACAGGGTTAGAGCAGGTACAGACAGGGGTCAGAGCAGGTACAGACAGGGGTCAGAGCAGGTATACACAAGGTCAAAGCAGATTAGTATAGAAACAGGCAGAGGCAGGGCCGGTCAGGCTTCTAAAGATGAGGAAGAAAACACAGAAGATATCGGAAAACTCCGTCTGACCATCTCGAACTGCAGCTCCCTTTTATAGTGGAGCTCAAAGTCAAGATGGTTAAATCATGACAGGTCTGTGATTAAACACATTTTTTGGAAAGCTGAATTACATTTCACTTGCCACACCCAGGCCTGATTACTGCCAGACCTGTTGAATATTTCTTTAAGAAATGACTTAAATAGAACCTGTCTGACAAAGTAAAGCATGTGAAAAGATCTCAAAAAGCAACACTATCTAAGGAAATTCAAGAAGAGGTGAGAAACAAAGTAATCAACACTTATCAGTCTGGAAATGCTTACCAGGAAACCAAGGAGAGAGCCATTATCCACAAACAGTAACAACTTGGAAAAGTTTTGAATCTTCCCAGGAGTGCCCGGGCCACCAAAATTACTTTAAGATCACAATGACGACTCATCCAGGAGCTCATAAAAGAACGCAGAACAACATCTAAAGAACTGAAGGACTCACTTGTCTCAGTTAAGATCAGTGTTTTATGATTTAATAATAAGAATGAGACTGGGCAAAAATGGACTCCATGGGAGAGCTCCATGGAGAAAAATACTGCTCTCATATTTGTCAAACATCATCCTGATTATCCCCATGATTTCTGCACAACTATTATGTGGGCTGATAAGACAAAAGTTGAACTTTTAGGAAGGTATACGTCCTGCAAACATAGTGGTGGTGGTGTGATGTAGTGTCTAAATAATTAAATCATTATTTAAAAACTGCATTTTGTATTTACTCGGGTTATCTTTGTGTAAGATAAAAATTAGTTTGATGATCTCAATTATCAAAAAAAACAAAAAACAAAAAAAAAACAGGAAGGGGCAAATACTTTTTCACGGCACTATAAAATGTATTTATTTACTTATTTTTTCTAATCAACAAAACAATTTACAATTTATTTTGTAGAAGTAATATTTTGTTGAAAAACAAAACTAAATAAACGCAGTTTTAATAAACAAAGTGTAATGAACAAAGTATTACATTTACAACATGATTCACATTTTTTGGTGTTCTTTTTTTTACAGACAGCAACAATTTAGCATTTTACAAATTCAGCTTGTTATTCTTATTACAGTATATGTTAGAAAGAACATGAACAAATAAGGTAAAATCATAGTTTTAAAAATCATATTACGATATGAACTATTTTATGGCTTTTCTAAAAAGGATAAGTGTTACATCTAAAAGATCCTTAAAATTCGCACTTTGCTACTTTTCACTATACTAAATAAAAAGTGCAAGAAACCTCAGTAAACACGAAGCAAATCAAATCATTATTATTAACTTTATAATGCTTTTATTATCACCATTGGCAGCTATAAAAGCTTCTAGTCTTCTTCTTTATGGGCACTGGTGCGCAGTCATGTTGGAACCATACCCAAACTGTTCCCACAAAGTTGGGAGCATGAAATTGTCCACAATGGCTTGGTACAGTATGTTAAAGCATTAAGAAGTCCTTTCACCGGAAGTAAGGGGCAGAAAGACTCCTGAAAAACAACCTCACACCAGTTCCAACATGACTGCGCACCAGTGCACAAAGCAATGTCCATAAAGACATGGATGAGCGAGTTTGGTGTGGAAGAAGTCTGAGTCCTGACCTCAACCCGATAGAACACCTTTTGGATGAGTTAGAGCGGAGACTGCTGTGTGTCCGACCTCCCAAATGTGCTTCTGGAAGAATGTTCAAAGATTCCCATAAACACACTCCTAAACCTTGTGGAAAGCCTCCCCAGAAGAGTTGAAGCTGTTATAGCTGCAAAGGGGGCGTGGCCAACATCATATTAAACCCTGTGAATTAAGAATAGGATGTGACTCAAGTTCAAATGTTTGTAAAGGCAGGCGAGCGAAAACTTTTGGCAATATAGTGTACGTCCCATAATACGAGTGTATGCCTCTACAGTAAGTGATGCGTGTTGGTTATAAATCTGTTAAATTATTCATTTAAACAAATAAAAGAGTACTGTTATTTCTTATATGTCCTGTAGGTTTCCCACCTCTTTATCTGTGCCTGGAAAAAAGCACATTTATCCTATAAGATCTAAATTTATTTACTTATAATTCTTTTGTAGGGTTATAGTGTGTCTGTTGCCTTTGGAAGGGGCTTTAAAAGTTTGAAATAATGGGATTACAAGCCTGAATGACTCAAATCTGATTTTGTACCCTAATGTGACAGAGATCTGAGTTTTTTTAGAGCTGATTCTCAGATCAGATCTGAATAACTTTTGTACGTGGTCCTTGATTGCATATGCATCCCCTACACTGTCAGATTGGAAATCATGGGACCTTTTGCCTCTGCATGTGCGTAATTCGTTCGTTAACATCATCAGTCAGTTGCATTCACATGAATCAATAGAGTCAAATAAAAGTCACTTCACTTGTAATTAAGAATTTGAATCGTCATGACATGCAAATCCGATCTGACCAGAAATAGGAACTGAACAATACGGCTTGTAATTTGAACACAGACAGAGGTACCCCTGACCATTCTCATAAATCAGTACAAGACAACCTTCTTGTATTCATGGTATTAAAACTTTCATGCAGTGAAACAATTTTACTTATACAGACTGTACAGTAAGTGTTTGCCTTGGCATGCTTTAGATTGCATGACCCAAAGAGTATAGATGTATATTGTGTTTTGATTTAGGAAGGTGTATAATCTTTCATTAAAATAAATATGTTTTATAATAATAGTTTAAGCAATTAAACAAACAAACAAACAAACAAACAAACAAAAAACAAAAGACTGAACTTACTTAGCTGTTGTTTCTGTCTGTATTTGTAAGCAAGACAGGCTAGTGTAATCATCAGTGCAATCATTAATAACAGTATGAGACCACCTGCTCCAGCTACGATGCCCACCATGATCCAAAAGTCAAAGCCAAAAAGTGTTAGAGACTTGAAACCTTGAACAACATTCCAATAATAATTTTCTATTAAAAAGATTGTACAGCATAATCACAAATCCTGATATAATCAAACCAATAAATAAAGATAGAGAATGAAAGTGAGAAATGAGAAACGAGAAATGCCTACATTCTGCTTCCACTGGATCACTTCTGGTATTGTGAACTGGATTGTGGGCAGTACATGTATAGAGTGACTTGTCTGTTCTAACGTTCGCTAAGAAGTTCAAAGTTCTATTTTTTAATTCTTTTCCATTTTTCTGCCAGCTGTAAGTCAGAATTTGGCTGCTTTCCACAACACATCCGAAGTCAACCTTTTCAACCTGACATGTCATATTCACTCTTGGCTTTGGGACTTTTGCTGGAAAATATAAGTATAAAAAGTATAAAATATAAGGACAGCAACATGTGTACAGTATATTCATGTAGTTTCCAGTGCTAGACACTTGTGCATACAATTAGAAAAATTAAAATTAGCTATTAAAACGTATGTGGCACAGATACATGGTGGCAACACAGCATTGTTTTTTCCCTCTTTCATTTAACAAGAGCTGCTTATACAAAAGTTCTGCCACTTTGTGTCGACAGGAGATGCTTCAGATATAAAACTTGCATTTGGGTTTTCGGATGTCCGGTAGAAGCAATGTTCAAACTACACATGTCGTTCCTGAGCTGCCATTGATCCAGACTCCCTCTGCCCTCTGGACCTGCCTGACTCATCCTGGTGCCCCGCTTATGGTTGGGGATCTCGTCACATAGATGTCTTTTTGGGATGCGTCCGGTGTCTGGGGACGGTTTCACTCTACCATGAAGACGGTTCTGGTGATGTCAACTGATGTTGACGGTTGTTTCTCTGAGTACTTGTCTCGATAGTACGATAGTTCAGGACTGGAATTTTCCTCAAGTCTAACTGAGCTTCCAATAACTACCTGGACTCTATATTAACATCAATTAACATTAACTTGTTATACTGAACTGCCTGCCACCTAACACACAGTATGAATGCAGATCAATTCCTGCTTTCTGTTTCACCCAAATGAGGATGGGTTCCCTGTTGAGTCTGGTTCCTCTCAAGGTTTCTTCCTATTGCCATCTCGGGGAGTTTTTCCTTGCCACTGTTGCTCTCAGCTTGCTCATCAATGACTATCTCACCAGTTTGATTCATACACATTCACATTACATACAAACTTAAATAATTCTTTTGATTGTGTAAAGCTGTTTTGCGACAATGACAATTGTTAAAAGCACTATACAAATAAAATTGAATTGAATTATTACTATTTTTAAAACACAAATTGTACCCCTACCAGAAGATGGGAATGATGTCACAAAAATGTCAAATTCACCACATGCCCGCATTATTATTTAATACTTTTGGTCACAGAAGCAGCCGAAAACAACAATGAAAACATATGATCATATGCATCTCTGATATTTCTTTGCCTATGTGACCAATTTTTAAATGTTTTATTTAGTCATGTTTGTATAATTAAAAAAAAATTCAGTTTTATCATATTGCGTATATGCTTAAAAAAGAATGTGTCACTCAATATTCCACAATCCTGATCCCATTGTATATATTTACTAAAGCATAGTAATGCAAAAAACACAATCACGCATAAAAATGCAAAAAAATAAAAAATAAAATAATGCTCTGGGTTTTACGACCTATGAGATATGTTAAAATTAAACAAAATTGTATTGGCGATATGGTGTAGGATATCTGATAGTTTATATTTGATATAAAAGTAAGTGTATATTTTTTGACATCAAAGAGTTTTGCTTAACAATAGCATTTATATTGCTAAATGTCTTACCATGAACACAGACGGTTACTTTGTATGATTTTATGTTTACACCTTTCGCATCATATACCTCAACAGAATAATTCCCAGTATCATTCACTCGTGCATGTTGGAGCTCCAGAAGCCCATTCTTCTCAATCCATGGTGTCAATTGGTTTTTATTCCTTTTCTGAACTATTCTTATGTTGTCTTTTGTTATAGTGTATTGATCATCATTCTTAAGCGGCCCATCCAACAGCACAAGGGTGAGACTGTCCCCTTCTAATTTATTCATCTCACATGTGCTACAGTCTATGGAAAAAAACAAAAAAACCAAAAGGGTATTTAAAACCAAAATAATATGGATCTGTATATTTGAGAGTCAAATACAATGTAATAGTTACACCACAACACTATAAACACTATAATATTGTTATAAATGCTTATCAGAAACAATTCTGTAAGATTTTTTATAAAAGTAATCAATTTTACTCACTTCCTGTCAAATGGTGAATTTGTTTAAAAAAACACTGATGACAAATAATGAATTAGAAATATACTATAGAAACAAACAAACAAACAAACAAACAAACAAACATGCAAAAAAAAAAAAGCAGCCAAATTTCACTATTATAAAATCCCTCTGTATTTCTTTTCACAGTTCAACTCAAGATAAATCTACCTATACCAGTCTGGTATGGCGATCAACTGAAACATTTAAAAAACTTAATATAAACATAATAAAAACACAAAATTATGGCCTACCTCCTATCGTAGACAGCATGAGAAAACATAGGAATAAGACTGTAATACTGCCTTTGGTGCTCATGTTTTATTTCGTTTTTATTTTTAAAGAGTTACAAAATAGAGAAGACGCTTCATGCATTGACTCGGAGGGCAGGTCTGTTATTTAAACACAGCAGAATGTCTCCACCCTTCGGTCGCCTCAACCACAGACATCAGTACGTAGATCCCTGTGCTGCCGCTTCGGACTGCTGCTGCGACACGCCAGTGTGAGTCTTACGTAAGATATTATTTTAATATACTGGTCTTGTCAAATCAAGTACCTGAAAAGTCAGGATTTTTTCATTTGAATTTATTATACATGTCTTAACTGATTTTAATGCATCTTTTTTAAAAAAAAAGGAATCTAACTGTATGATCTACATGAAGTAGAAATAAACCTTTTGTTTACAGTTTTTTATTTACAGGATCATCAAAATCTTAATAGTTTGGCTATACTGTATTTGCTGCTTGTCACTCAAAGATGCATGAAGCATAAAATGCTCTAAAATCTCCTAGTAGACGGCTGGTTTTACTTTGGACTTGATAAAACATGGGAAACATGGACCTACACTGGACTTTAGGCAACTGGGATTCTGTGCCTCCCCGGGACCGTGATTTAGAAATAAAAAGGAGCATTTATTTTTTATCATAAAAGAGGGCTTTAGACCACTGAAAAATGTTTCTTTTTCTCTTTAGTCCTTATAAGAAGCTTAGTTTAGGAGTGGTTTGATACTAGGAAAGCAGTTATAGCCCGTTTCCTGAAGTCCTCTGTGTGTTGACTCTTGCACTCCACTTCTTGTGAAACAAATTGTGATTCAGTTTTGCTTGGCAATCTTTTTAAGGCTGTGGTCACCCCACCTTTTCCTGCAACACTTTTTTCCTTCTAGCCAACTTTCCATATGCTTCGATACAGCACTTTCTGTCGCTTATCCCTTTTTTGTGGAGGGTGAATGAACTGTCAAGGTACTGTAGCTGTCTTCCCCAAGCATGTATTGAATTAGTCCGAGAAATATTTAAAGTATTTATACTGTATGAAAAGTAATTTACTCTATCTTGAAATGATTTTTTTTTCTTGGACTATAAGCTATGTTCATCAGAATTAAAACAAAAGATAACAAGCATACAAAAAAAAAAAAAACAGACATATTTCATTTTATGTTGTATGGTTCAAGGGGTAGCTGAGTGATTAAGGCATCGGAAAATATAAAAGAAAAAAAAAAACACTGAGTTGAAGGTTACTTTCAAATAAAATACTCAATGTCTATTTGAGTCCTTTTCGTACTTATGAAATAAAAAGCCGAACTTAAATTATCCACCAGCAATTATCCACCTTCTTAAAAAGCCGCCCGGACGCTGAGTGATGAGTGTGTTGATCCGCTTCCAGCCCAGGTGAGCTCCACAGGCCCGCCACCATACGCTGTGTGCGCAGTGTGTGACGAGTAGCCCATCGTCATAATATATGCCGTTTATATTTTTTCCCCAATACACATAAAAAGCATCTAGACGCCCTTTGGTGTGATTTTCATCACACTTCACTGTATAGGAGTAAATTTATTAAACATTTACTCACAAAAAAAAAAGAATCTTCCTTCAAATAAAAAAGAAGATCGTTTTAAATTTAGTGTTGTAATATACAGTAAACATCTACAGTAGATGTCACTTCAGTGTGTTGTAATTTGGTGACACTACACCAAAATTCAGTTATTGGAGGGTTTCCTCATTAGTTTTTTTTTTCTTCCTTTTCTTTCTGTCTTTGCACTTTGTAGACGGTCCCTACGCAGCCTTCTCACAACTGGCAGCGTACAGAGACAGAGATGTTATTTGTCCCTCACTGGACATGGCTTGTTTAGATTACAGTTATTGTTTGCGTTACTACGATTAAAGCGACGCTTTGTTCGTGTATGATCACTGTGTCGTTTGTGGATTATTGATCCTGATCGGCTTATGAAAACATACAGATGTGCGCTATGCCACTGGTTCATCAGCGAACAACTGGTGTGCTGTCTCCATGGAAACTAAGGTGATTGCTGCTTTACGTTTTTTTTTTTAGCAACAGCGAAGATGCAGCTTTGCAACAGTGATGATTTGGGTTTGTCACTTTCGTATACATTTCCCCACATTCAAGCTTTTGGCCTTTGTCAACCAAAAACATTATCACAGAATTAACACTCAAGTGGTTATGGATGCAACATGTAAAGCTGCTTTGCGACAATGTCAATTGTTAAAAGTGCTATACAAATAAAATTTAATTGAATTGAACATGATAATCGATTTACTAAATATACAGTACAAGTCAAAAGTTTGGACACACATTTGGAATTTTCTTTTTGTACATTCTAGAACAATACTGGATTTAATTTTTTTCCAGCGAAAGTCAGTGGGTATTTTAAGACTCTGTTCTGGTCTGCTGTTCTGGAATAGTTTTTGCAAGAAAAGTATCAAGTGACGGCAAAGTGGTGTAGCACTATTGCCTTGCACCACCAGGGCTCGGGTTTGAGTCCCTCTTGATGTCTGTGTGCATGGAGTTTGCGTGTGCTCTCCGGTCGTGGTCGATTTCCTCTCACAGTCCAAAGACATGCAGGCTAGGCTAACTAATGTTCCCAAATTGTCAGTAGTGTGTGTGTGTGTTTGTGCCCTGCGATGGATTGGCACCTTATTCAAGTTATACCCAGCCTCATGCCCCAAGTCCCCTGGGAGAGTTTTCAGGTCCCTGCAACCTAGTATGCAGGATGAAGCTACATAGAATTTACATACATTTGAATTTGATTTTGAATTTAGATGATGAATGAGTCAGTACTGTAAAGTGCATTTGCAAATCCATGAAGCCCTTCCCAGGAAGAACCAAAAACTTACCCAGGGTTTCCCCCCCCCCCCCCCCCCTCTTTATTATTGTACAGCACTTTGGTCAACTTCGGTTGTTTTTAAATGTGCTATAAATACATTTGACTTGACTTGACTTGACTTGCTGCAGAAGAGAAGTTCATTTAGAGTTACTAACCTCAGAAATCACCAATTAACAACCAGCACCTCAGATTATGAAGGCTTTCCAGAGTATAAGTAGCAGACACATCTCAATATCAACTGTTCAAATGAGATTTTAGGAAGAAATAAAAATAAGACCATACAATTTGAAGGTTGCCCAAGCTTTTTTTCTCTGTTATAAACTGAAATTTAAATCCAGAACTTCATTAACATGGTGTACAATTGTTTTTCACACTCCTCAAGGGTAACTACCCAGGATCCAAATGATGGGAATGCCCTTGTAATTCTGGAATAAAATACAACAGATATGGATGAAGAAAGGAAGGGGTCCAATGAGACAAATTATGTATAGGGCCCAGCATTCTGTGCTACGTCTCCTACTGCCTTACATGGAGCTGTTGGAGAGCATGTTTGGCTGGTGGGTTCGGTAGACCCTATGTCAATTTGTTTTGGTGATCATTTTAAACATCCACCAACAAGTTGCACCAACTGGAATAAATACAGTCACATGATCAATGAGACAGTCAATGTTCCGAAGCACACCAGTAAATCTACCTAAGAATAAGCAAAAATAAAAGCATCAAGGTTTTGTCAAAGGTTAGTCAAAGTGTAGAGAGTGCATACTGTAAGTTAATGCCCAGCATTGAAAACTTGAAATAACTGAAGCAATTTAGTTCAACGAAGCAATGAATTCAAGCAATGAAGCAAAGAATGGACCAAAATTCTTCCAAAACGAGTTAGTTGCAGTGTTAGAGTCATGTGTTGTTTGGAATCCTAACAATGTAAAGACATACAGTAGGCACAAGTCTTAGATAAACAACTGTTTCTCCACATCAATCTAGAAAGAGTTATACAGTAATTCCATTTCCAAATTATTTGGAGTTTAACATTCAACAGTGAGAAAAATTATTCATTAAAGGTTATGAATAAACATTCGAGACAGTGCCAATCTTCCCAGAAGGGTACGTTCCAGCACATTTACCCGAAAGTCAGACCATGCAATGCTTAGACAAATATACGAAAACCCAAGAGGTACACTGGCACGTACACATACTTCTCAGAGTCTACAGGTTTCACTGAGTATTTTGAATGAAGTTCTTGATAATTAATAGACAGAACAAATACAGGTTAATTTGTAAGGGTTGGCATAGAAAGCCTGATAGAATGCCTGATGTTCGCAAAACTGCATTTGGACTAACCACAAGACTTCTGGAACAATGTACTGTGGACAGGTGAGATTAAAGTGGACTTGTTTGGCCTTTTCCCGTCAGTTTATTATTTTTTTTGTCTGATGGCTAGAGCATATTCCAAGATGATGATGCCAGGATTCATCAGGCTCAAATTTACACATGGACTGGCTACCACAGAGTCCAGACATTAACACCCTTGAGAATCTCTGTGTTGGAGAAGGCTTTATGCAGCAGTTTGACCCATCATCAATAGAGAAATGAATGTAATCCTGGACGGAAAAAAGCACACCAGTGAAATAATATTTAAAATTATATTATTACTCCAAAACAAGTTTGGCATTATGTGCACCGTCACTTCATTTTTTAAAATCATGGTATGGTGTAATGTTTAGGGCTCCAATGATAAAAAAAAATAAATAATTTTTTTATTCAATTTCGTGTATTTTTAAAAAATTGTCCACAGGATGGCACTAAAATATTGTAGAACTGAATAAGGTGCATTTATATATGGACCAGTTTAGAGTCACTCATACTGCACACACTCCCAATATAACAAATGTACTGTATTATAAAAGTATTAATTATCATGGTGATAAACATCACTAATACTCTCTCTCTTACACACACACACGCACGCACGCACGTACACACACACACACACACACACACACACACACACACACACACACACACACACACACACACACACACACACACACACACACACACACGTGGTCTTACATCTCAAAGACTAAAACACTGATTAAACTCAAAACATCAGCTTTTTAATCAGTGGTGGAGAAAATACAATAATCTTGAACTTCGGGTGAAGCTTGAGCATCCTGTGCTAACATGCTGCTACAGTAAGAGTAGAAGTCTTGTTCACATAATGAATGAGCACTTGTACTAAATAAAGTGGACCGTACTGTAAGTGTCTGCAACACTGAGATAAGTGCATACTGTATTGCTTAAACCTTAACATATAAGATTGGTTAAGCGGTCTGGACTTTAGCTAAATGTTGTCTTGTGGTTGAAAACTGATAATTGATTATGATAAAAACAGGCTCTTTAAACCAAGTATCAGCAGCTTGTGGTTACTGAATGTTACGGACTAGGTTAAATAAATTACACTTCAAAAAACAAACAGGCAAAAAAAAAAAACGAATCTTAATTTATATAGCATGTCTCACATAGTGTAATAAAATTGTAAAGGGGAAAAAAATAATACTTTTATGATTAAGATTCTAACATAAGAATATAAAACAATTATGAATAAGATATACAGTAAGATATAATATATAATATATACAAGCTGCATGTGTTTCAAATTGTGAATGAGAATGTAGACTGTCAACTAACCTTTCCACTTGTTTTTTTTTTTTTTTTAATTCTCAGGTATTTAACACCCAGATCCTAATCAGCCATAATATTAAAACCACTGACAGATGAAGTGAATAATATTGATTATCCCTTTACATTGGCACGTGTCAATGGGTGGAATATACAGTATTGGCAAGCAAGTGAACAATCATTTCTCAAAGTATGTGGAAATTCTGACATTTCCAAATAATAAAATAAATGTAATAAAATAACTGAATAAAATTTATATTTTGTATAAAATAGAAAATTAAGGAATAAGAAACACAAATCTCACTTTCTTCACAACATGAAGCTTTTGAAATAAATCCCTACTGTAGGTGACATATGTATGTTTGAACAGTGTAACTATTTCCTGTGTAAGATATACTGCATATTCAGTCGCCCTGCAAATGACTCAGCAGATATTAAATAACATTAGAACATGTGAGAAACCTATATTAATAATGTAAGAAACTTGTATTTTTTAACCTCTAGCTTATTTGCTAATTATATATTTTAACATTGCAACATTAAATAAATCAGCTAAACTAACCACAACATGTTTCCTTCGTTGTCTACCACGGCTGTTTTGTTTTTCCGCGCTATATGCAGTGTTTCTGTGTGGTCGCTTGACCACATGCGGTTATTGTTATTGCGGCTGATTGGTTAAACGGAGTCATGTGATTATTGTTGCTACGTCTGATTGGTGAAACACAGTCATGTGGTAGATCCACAAGCTACATTTCTCTGGCAAAAATAAAGTATATCTAATGTGTAGAATAAATTGTTAGAAAAGTAACGAGTCAAGTGTAGACGAATGTAGCGGAGTAAGAGTAGCGTTTCTTCTTCACAAATCTACTTAAGTAAAAGTAAAAGTATGGTGCGGTAAAACTACTCAAAGAAGTTTTTTTTTTCTTCTCTCAAAAGGTTACTCAAGTACAGATATCTTCTATAGCTTCCGTATGTTGTTCCTCTGGGGAATACAATTTATAAACATGGCATTAGTTTCCACTGTTAAGTTGTATATGTCAGCAAAAAAAGTGTGACAGGCATAATAAAATTAGACTCTGAATGCTTCTTAACTTCCTTCTCCTTAATTCTGACGTGAGGGAAGTACTTGCACTAAAATCATATGCAGTTCGAAATAAGGTTTCTAATAATACAGCAAGTCTGGATGGCTTTCTGTTTAATCAAATGCAGCAGAAAAAAAAACCTTGGTGTAATTATTGATTCCAGTATTACATTTAAAGCTCATGTAAATTATATGACAAGAATAACCTTCTTTCACCTTAGAAATATTGATAAAATAAGAAATACAATATCTCTACATGATGCACAATAACTACAGTAGCGGAAAAAAGTCTGGACACGCCTTCTCATTCCAGTGTTTCTTTGTTCTTTTTTATTTATTTTTTTATTTTTATCCACATTGTATGTTACTACTAAAGAAATTAGAAATTACACTGAAATTAGGACAAAACAAATATGAAAGTATGTATGCAGCAACAATGTGTTAAATAACCCAGAATATGTTTTATATTTTAGATTATTCAAAGTAGCCACCTTTTGCAGTGATGATAACTTTCCACAATCTTGGCATTGTTTTTCCTCATGAGGTAGTCATTTGGAAGGGTTTTCCAACAATCTTGAAAGGATTCACAGAGGTTTTGAGTATCTGCTCTCTACTTTTCTTTTCCTCCTTAGTCCAACTCATCCTAAACCATCTCACTTGGGTTTAAGATTGGGTGATTGTGGAGGCTAGGTCATTTGATGCAGCACTCTCCTTTTTTGACAAATAGCTTTTTACATTAATCTAGAGTTGTGTTTGTGGTCATTGTCCTGCTGAAAAACAAATGATGGTCCTCCTAAGTACAACAGCAAAGCACTCACACCATCACACATCCTCCTCCATGCTTCACAATGGGTACCATGCATTCAGGAACAGTCTGTTTTCCCGCTTTCTACATCTAACAAAGACTAAAGGGTATTAGAACCCAAAATCCCACATTTGGATGCAAGTGAACAAATGTTCAAACAACCTTTCAAAGTTGATGGATCAGAGCATTTTCAGTCCTGGGTGAGAGCATTTGCAGAACTACAGGTCTTCCAAGTATGCAGTGGTAAGTCCATACCAAAAATAGTCCAAGGAAGGGCGTGTGTTATTGACATTGTCGTAGGTATGATAGAAAGGTGTCGGAACACACAGTGCATTATAGCTTGTTATATGGGGCTGTATTATAGCTGCAGACCGGTCACAGTTAGAGTTGGGTATCATTTAGGTTCTTTATAATACTAAATCGATACTTTTAAAAGGGTACAGTACCAGTGCCTAAATGGTGCCTGAGCCAATATTTAAACAAAAAAAGAGGTATAAAAATTGTGAAACATTAAAAAATAGTTTTTCATTTAAAAATAAATTAAATAAAAAATATATTGGCACTGTGAGCCGGGACCACAAGCTTTCAAACACGGTGCATCCCTCTGCTTTTAAACTTCATCCCGTGTGTCCTGTTTTGTTAGGTTTGACGTGTGTAATGGAAATACCACATTTGAATTATGTATTAATTTGTAATTGTGCCACGTAGACTCCAGAAGCTTTAAACTTGTTTGCTGCAGCTTAGAAACACAAGGCCGAGAATAGTACAGAAACAACCCGATTGTAATTGTCCCTGAATAAATGATAAGGTATGGACATCTGGTCTGGGTCAGATAAAGAGTTGAGTTTGAATGTAGGAACTTCATGTACAGGGTGTTGATTATGTTAGCAGATATGTTTGTGCATAAAATGGGACAGCTGAGAGAAAGGGATCACCTTTCTCCATGCTGCAATTGTTTGCTGTGTGAGACTGGTCCTTCTGCAGAAGTATAAAATAAACCTTTGTGACTTTGCTCTTACCCAGTGTATGAATTGCTTGTCTTTATAATATTTACAGAATTTCCCCCTTTACATGCAATTGTTAACAGACATTTATTGCACGTCGCAGTGTCAGAATCCTTCGTTGTGAAATAGAGCCACACAATGTTGAGCGAATGGCATTTTAATTTAAGCATTTAGTTTAGCGAGCTAACGCTTCCTGTTGCCGCCAGAGCAAGTGTGAACGAAATCTGATTTTGATTAGTTTGATTCGTTTGATTCGCATTCTGCCTGCGAGTGGTACAAACTTGGGTCAAATGCAAGAGGACACAGGCTAAATTACCCACATTGGGTATGATTTTTGGAACAGGTTGTGTTTTTTCATCATCAGGTTGATGATTTAAATGGTGACTTTTCTACTGTATATATAATAAAGGTTTGTGGTCTGCAAAGTGCTGTGTTAGGCCCAATGCTTTTTATATCTTCTACATACTGTATGCTTCCTCTGGAGAATATCATTTATAAACATGGCATTAGTTTCCACTGTTATGCTGGTGACTGTTATAAAGCTGTACTGTATATGTCAGCAAAAGAGAGTGACGAGCTCAATAAAATTAGATACTGAATGCTTAATAACTTCCTTCTCCTTAATTTTGACAAGAGGGAAGTACCCCTATGCAGCTCGAAGTAAGGTGTCTGATAATATAGCAACTCTGAATGGTCTTTTGTTTATTCATATGCAGCAGAAAAAAAAAACATTGGTGTAAATATTGATTCCAGTATTTCATGTAAGGCTCATGCAAATAATATTACTAGGACCTTTCATCTTAGAAATATTGCTAAGATAAGGAATACAGTCTATATACATTACATGATGCACAATAACTACAGTACCAGTCAAAAGTCTGGACACACCATTTCATTACATAGATTTTCTTTATTTTTATTGCTATCAACATTGTATATTACTACCGAAAATAATGAAATTGGAACAAAACAAATATGGAAGTATGTACTCAGCAACGACCAGTTAAATAACCCAGAATATGTTTTATATTTTTAATTATTCAGAGTAGCCACCTTTTGCTATGATGACAGCTGTCCACATTCTTGCCATTTTCTTAGTCATCCTTATAAGGTACAGTAGTCACTTGGAATGGTTTTCCAACAATTTTGAATAATTTTCATCTCCAGGACAACTTGTCTCAAACCATTGATTTAGAATGTGGAGGCTAGGTCATTTGATGCAGCACTCCATCACTCTCCTTCTTTGACAAAATAGCTTTTACATAAACCTAGAGGTGTGTTTGTGATCATTGTCCTGCTAAAAATCTAGTTATGGACTAAGTGCAACTACTGTATGTGCAACAGCAAAGCACCCCCATACCATTACACCTCCTTCTCCATGCTTCATAGTGGGAACCATACTGTATATTCAGGAACAATCTGTTCATCATCTATACATCTAGCAAAGACATGGTGGTTAGACCCCAAAATCCCACATTTGGTCTCATCAGACCAAAGAACAGTTTTCCACTGATCTGCGGTCCATTCCATGTGTTTCTTTGCCCAAGCAAATCTCTTCTTTTGAAGTAGTTATTTACCACAATTCAACCATAAAGGCCTGACTCAGGCTCCTCTGAACAATGGATGTTGAAATATACAGGGGTTCGACAATGAAACTGAAAAACTGGCCAATTTAGTGTTGGAGGTTTCATGGCTACATTTGAGCAGCCTGGTCGCCAGGCTTCACTGATTGCACATTCTACCAGTAAGAGCAGAGTGTGAAGGTTTAATTAGCAGAGGAATAGCACAGTTCTGCTTAAAATATTGCAAAGCACACAACATTATGGGTGACATATCAGAGTTCAAAAGAGGACAAATTATTGGTGCGCGTCTCGCTGGCTCATCTGTGACAAAGACAGCAAGTCTTTGTGATGTATGAAGAGCCACGGTATCCAGGCTAATGTCAGCATACCACCACATTGAAATGGGAAGAAATGTCACAAATGAACTTTTGACAAATCTAAAATCTAAAGCATATTTTACTGTAGGTTGTTTAACACTTTTTGATTACTATGTAATTCCATACATGTTTGTTCAAAGTGTACAATGTTGAAAATAATTATTAATAATAATAATAATAATAATACTGAAGGAGAAGGAGAAAACTTTTGCTTGGTAGTGCAGTTCAGGATTAAGTTCAGAGTCGGATTACTGAAATGCCTTAGTACAGTATTAGGATGGTACGAATAAAAATCGTGACAGGAAATAATAATCATCAAAAAATCCTAAACTGAGTGTCTGAAACAACTGGGTCAGAGGCATCTCCAAGCCAGAAGGTCTTATGGGGTGTTTCTGGTATGCAATGGACAAAACCTACCAAAAATCATCGAAGGAAGGACAACTGGTAAACCAATAACAGGGTCATGGGCACCCAAGGCTCAATGAAACACATTGGTAGAGGGTAGTGTGATGTGAGTCCATGCCTTGATGGGACAGAGCTGTTTTGGTAAAACAAGGATTTTAGTGGCCTACACAATATTCAGGAGAAGGTTGTAATATTATTGCTGATCAGTGTTTGTTAATTAAACAATATTATACATTAGAGGGGGTGCCTGACCTCAAGTGTGATATTGCTTTTATATACAAACACACTTTATTATAAAGAGATTATGATTTTTTTGTTTATTTAACTAGTTATATTGCACTGCTAACACATATTCTTCTGTGCCTGGTGGAGGTGATTGAGGTGGTGGACAGGCCTAAGATTTACTTTAAATTTCCACTTATTCTGCTTTAGAATATCAACTAATTTCCGGAGTTCTGGAGTCGAATCTCAAATACAGTAGTTGTAAATGGAAAACTAGAGCACTAGGGTATACAATTCCTTGTTGCGCTTTCGATCACAGGGTAGAGCAGGATATGGGGATCAGCCTTGTAGTACAAGCTAATTAGATTTCTAGTTTGCATTAGCCATGAACCAAATACCACAGATAGTTATATAGATAGAGAAGATAGATAGATAGATAGAATGACTTAGAAGCATTTACTAAGGTGATATTGTGTTGTTTAGGACAAGACAACGTTATCAGATGTGTTTTCTTGCTGAAAATGTTTTTGTGACTGGTTTTGAATGTGGGTTTTGGCAGGCAGCTGCTCTACATCTACATCTAGGCATTTGGCAGACGCCCTTATCCAGAGCGACTTACATTTTTATCTCAATATACATCTGAGCAGTTGGGGTTAAGGGCCTTGCTCAAGGGCCCAACAGGGACAACTTGGTGGTAGTGGGACTTGAACCTGGGACATTCCGAACCGTAGTCCAATGCCTTAACCACTGAGCTACCCCTGGCCCTGCTCTCTCCTCTTTCCAGTACCCTACTTTATGACTGAGAGTTAATGTCAAAGATTGTTTTACATAAATGGTTGGGATATATAAATGCCCCAGTGCTGTTATGCTCTATTATCACCTCTTGTGAAATGCCTCTTGTCCAATCAGATTACACTGTTGTATAATACGACTTTGTTTTTAAGTAACAAATTGCAGATGAACTTACCATTGTTTAAGTAAAAGTAATTATTTAACTGATGAAATGTCATACTAAAAAGCAGCAAAAACAAATACACAAAACAACAACAACAAAAGGGACCAGAAAGCTTTTAACATTGAAAGTTATTTATAAGTTAAATTAAGTTATAGCAGCATTTATAGATTAGGACGTTGCCTTGCTCCTCCTTCGCTTTCCTGCATGACATGATTAATTTTATAACGATAACTATAGCTAGCTAATCTTGCTAATAATAGCATTATTATGGCCTCTGAAATAATGTTAAGATGAATATGAAAAGTACCATAGCAATATACTCCTTCAAATGCACCTGATCTCTGATATTATTACAAATCTAAAACAGAAAGGCAACGTTACACATGAGATGATGCAGGCATGCAGTAATTCTTTTCAAAAAACCCAACCAGCTTTGATCCAAAGCTAGAATCTCAGGAATCTTGTCTTGTCCAAAGGCTACACTTAAAAAAAATATCAATTACTATTAATCAATATTGCTATTATTTTCTGCACATTTAGCGTATGAGTAAATCTATATTAAAGCTTTTTTTTTCAACAATTAGTAATTTATTACATGAATAAATTTGTATACATTTTTACACAAGGCATTTTAGTTTAGTTCTTCAAAAGTGACTGTACAGTACAGTATAAACCTGTAAACAAAGTAAGCAAAATGCAAAATCCAGGGGGTAGAATACTCTGTGCAAAGCATACTCTACATCTCTGTGTATGTACTGTATCTCTAAGAAAATGCTAAAAACAGTAAATGCATCCTTTTAAATCACCAATGTCCAGTTCTGTTAAGTCTGTGCCTACTGTAGGCTTAGATTCCTATTCATAGCTGAGATGAGGGGAACCCGATGCATCCATCATCTGTTGTAACTCAGCTGCCACAAAGGTTAATGTGTGCCTTCTGACATGCTTTTCTGCTCATCATTGTTGAACAGTGGTTTCTTGGGTTTCCTCTCAGCCCTGTCCATTCTCACCTGACCTCTCACATTAATACACTGTTTCCATTTTCATTCTGTTTTATTCTGTGTAAACTCTATCTATCAGTCTCATACACATCAGTATGTGTTGCTGGAATACTTAAACCAGCTCATCTCCCAACAAACCACCATAGAAATTACAACAGAGTTGACATCTTTCTGATTTTATGCATTGTGTCACTGCTACGTAAATGACTGACTGGGTAACTGCATGGACAGGCACGTTTCCACTAATACAGTGGAGGGTAAGTTTATTGCTTACATGCTATATATTGCACTGAGGTGAGTTTTTGGATATTTTACACCCCTGTGAGGCTTAAGTGGTCTGTACCCCAAAACAAAACAGATAAAAGTGGTCCTGTGGTCGGGAAATGACAGTAAACACAGATTGTTTGTACCTGAGTAAATAATGGGTGTTAACAGTGCAATAACAGTGCATTATTCCAATTAAAAAGACATTATGCATTTATGTATTCATGATTCATTATTGATCATGCATTAATTGTTACTGATATACTTAGATGACTAAACGGTAACATGGTGTAACATAAGTCTAGCCCTATTTAGGAGTTCTGCAAACGTTAAATGCTGTTAGAGCCGAAGTTTGGAAAATCATATGTGTACAGGTTATGGTTGCAATCACAATCTAGTCAAATGAATCAGTACTCTAAGACACTAAACTAGCCGACAGTTTAGCACACTGAATGTTTCAGATTAGCTTGAATAAACCAATCCATGTATGGTATCATGCTTACAGACAAACAAAATGTGTTTTAAAGAGAAGAGAAAATATGATAGTTAAAGAACAGATCAGAAAAAAAAAAGTCAGATTCTTAGCCATGATTGCTTTTCGAAATTTCTGCTGAAATAGTGACATAGAGGCACGCTTCCAAGAGGGGGATGCATTTGATGTCAGGGCGTGCAAGATACCCTACAGTATAAGCTAACATGGCTAAATGAGAACAGTTGAAAAAGAAACAATAAAAATAATTTTATCTATACCATATGTTCTCTATATGTTGAAATAATTTCCTGGGTCTGAGCCCTGAACATGATCATAAGCCTCTTTACAGCCATATTACATTGTAGAATTTAATGGTCTTTGTTGTCTGTTTGATAGCAACCAGCAACCACATGTGGTTGTGTTTTGAAGAACACTAATTGATTAATCATTTCAAACCTCTCACATCTGATATCTTAAGACCAAGCTTTGCTGAAGAAATGCAATGTGACAGTTACTGGATATTTTGCATTCAGATGCATGTGTTTCTATTTTATGGTTGCAAAACACTATTATCTGTCTGTTATAGATGGCAAGTGTGTGAAACATTCTGCTTTTTTGTGTGTGTGTGTGTGTGTGTGTGGGCGTGTTTTTTCTTCTTTTTTCTTTTTGTGTGTCAGCCTTCTGCACTTCTGCATTTCATTTGTAGGATGAAAAACGCAAACTGTGCCGCTCTTCATATTTACACACCTCCAAGTTACAGGAAACTAAAAGCGTTTCCTCCATTTGGCAGTGAAATGTTTTAGAAGAACAATGAATACCAAGGGCAGTGCTATAGGTTTATTCTTCTGTTTCTTCACTCTATTCATCGTAGGAGGTTGGTCAATATTTTCTATATTTCTATAATAATTACATTTTCAACTGTTGTATTTGATGGGTGTTTTTCTATTCTGGCGCTTTCAGCATGCACATAATTAATATTCTAATTAAAATTGGTCTCGTAAAAATTCTGTAGACGTATTTTAATGTTATTGCCTTGTACAAGGAATAACTTACTTAATTGTTCTGACCTTCAATTATAAATGAATGTCACTATGGATTTATAATGACTTACATTTTTTGTCCACAGACTGTAGCACATGTGAGAAAAATATATTAGAAGGGGGCATTCTCACGTTTAAACTGGCTGACCGGCAACTTAAGGATGATGATCGATTTGCTATAAAAAAAGGTAATGCATTTTTAGTCCGCAAAAGAAACAATAAACAAGACGGACCAGGGACCGTGAAAAATAATGAACTGGAGATCCAGAATGTGAAACTGAGCGATGCTGGAACATACGTTGTTGAGGCTTATGATGTAAACGGCAACAACATACAAAAATACACACAAATTGTTTGTGTTTATGGTAAGACATTTGGAATTATTTATATTATTTTACTGAAAATATCATTCTAAATGCATTTATCCTCATGACATATTTAGATATCCTCCACCATATCTCCAAGGAAATTATATTTAATTTTAACATAACTCTTAATATTTATTATTAATATCATGACATGAATATAAAATGATGTCTAACACTGAATACTACATGAATATACTCATAATGCTGTCATTCTATATTTACCAGCAAAAGTTCCAAAGCCAAAAGTGAATATGACAGGTTGTCAGAATGAGAAGGCTAACTTCATCTGTATTGTTGAAAGCAGCAAAGATCTGATTTACAGCTGGCAGAACAATGGAAAAAAAATAAACTATGATAAAGTGAACTTGGAGAATGTTAAAGCAGACAATTCAAAGTACACATGTACTGTCAGCAATCCAGTTGATAATGCCACAAGTGATCCAGAGGAAGCAAAATGTAAGAATTTCTCATGCACCTTTATTTTAGATTTTTTTTTCTCTCTTTTAATTTGAGTAAATTATGAGTATGCTATACAATCTTCCTAATCAGAGATAATGTTTTGGAATGTCGCTTAGGTTCCGATAAACTTTTTGGCTTTGACCTTTGGATCATGGTGAGCATCTTAGCTGGTGGAGGAGGTCTCGTACTGTTATTGACGATTGTGCTGGTGACTGTTGCCTGCCGTTCCTGCAGACGCAAAGAGAAACAGCAGCGAGGTACGTTCAGTCTTAGATTTTTTTTCAATGATTAATAAAAGGGGATGGCTACCCT
The DNA here is from genome assembly GCA_030347435.1 of Clarias fuscus. NCBI lineage: Eukaryota > Metazoa > Chordata > Actinopteri > Siluriformes > Clariidae > Clarias > Clarias fuscus. The sequence continues at coordinate 5,794,269 of CM059220.1, read as the reverse complement.
AAATTAAAACATAAAAACATGACTTTGTGCAGATGGGCTGGTTTAAGTTGGATTATTATGCATATAGAGTTTACACAGAATAGCATAACACACACACACACACACACACACACACACACACACACACACACACACACACACACACACACACACACACACACACACACACACACACACACACACACACACACACACACACACACACACACACACACACAGTTTTGCAGGTGAAAACAGATTGTTGAGATGTCTGGTTTTACTTTTCAAAATCCGTGATTTACTTCTGTTGCAGTCAATCCTCATCAAGTCTTGGCATTTTTTGTGTTGTGGAGATGCTTTTCTGCTTAGCATGGTTGTAAAGAGTGGTTATTTTAGCTACCATAGCCTTTATGTTGACCTCTTCTCCTTGAACCTTTGTCACCTGCATGGAATTTCCACCCACAGGAATCCCTGTTCAGTAGACCTTTAAAACATCCTTAGATTTACACCAGCAATGATACACATGCTTTTTTTTACATGATAATGTATTATAGCGACAGGTTTTAGTCATGAATGCGTTTCTTTTTTAATCATGTTGTAATAGCTGTAAGCCTCTATAATGTAAAAAAAAAGAGTAACCATTTGAGATGATCCTTTTATATATATATATATATATATATATATATATATATATATATATATATATATATATATATATATATAATTATTTGTGAAAGCAACTAGTGTGAGAATCAAACTTGAACAATAGAGAAATGGAAATACAGTATAAGATAAACTTGTTAAACTGTTACTAACACTGAATAATTTTTGGTGACAATAACTGGGTTATTTTATAGAATGGTTTTATATATATATATATATATATATATATATATATATATATATATATATATATATATATATATATATATATATTATAATATCACTTCTGCTGCTACTGTACACCTAAAATACACCCATGTGTACAGATTAAAAAAGCAATCTGGATTTTATTTAGTATATTCTGGTTATGCAACTACCAGCAACTGACATATACAGTATCTGAATCAGCGTTAGCTTAGACACAGCACACAGGTGTTGATTTTACCCAGGAGAAGTAGACTCTATAGTCTTATAAGGTTTGATTAAGTCTGCAGCCTGTTTATCTCACATTCTATAAAGTTTAGTCTTTTATTCTTAACCAAATGCAATGATACAGAATGCTATATTTGGCATATGCGCCTTGAGTGATGGACATGTGGTCTAGAAAATGACTACCACGAGGCCAGTGTGAACTCAGAACTCTGACAATTTTCCGAACAATTTTTTAGCCTTATTATATACTCATGCTGAGGCCATGGCTTAAAAAAATAGTTTGTTAGCATCCTCATTGTTATAATTTTTAATCATATTTAAATTTTCAAGGTTATTACTACATATAAGAAATACACAATTGACTTTTGGAAAAAAAAAAATGTTGCTGGCCTACTTTATGCCACGCCTTCTGAACTACTTTCTTAGAGGCTTTTCCTCTGAAAAAGAAGAATTCTTGTTTTTTTTTTTAAATAACAGCTTAGCAGGTGTTTAAAGCAGGTTATTGTTGCCAAAGCGCTGTTTGGATTTTTGATGTGAACTGTACTTGTTTAAATGCACTGTTAACATGTACCGTAACTCCGGATCTTTTTAATATATACGTCTATATATGTAAACTAATATTTATATACCGCATATATATTATATAAACATTGCATGAAGTAATAAAACTCTTACCGTAACCTTTATTGTAAAATATAAAACAAAAATGTCCGAGACCAGCTGTATCTAAAATGAAGAAACACCCATTAAATGAATAATAATAAAATAAGTCATAAAAATACAAGATAATAGTGTTTAAAAGATTGGGGTGGGTTATGTTTAATATTTCTATCATCTTATATTAAAAATTTTTTTTTTTTGTACATTAATACATATCTGTGCTTGTGTTTACCATATATAAAAAAAGTTAAGTATTTATATAGATAGTTGGTCATTGCGATACGAGTGTTTTTTTCAGCAAATGTTGAGAAATGTTAGTAAACACCATATAACGTAATGATAGAAATTTATAGATTTCTTTCCATGACTCATAAATATGAATCATGAATGATAAATAATGTTTTGTGGTACTCCTACTACTACTACAACTAATAATAATTATTATTATAAATCGTATATTCTTTTTTAGATGAAGAAGAGTTTAGACTGAACTACCTCAACACCACACCATCTAACGGTCAAAAAAAATCAAAGACAACAGCGAGAGGTCAGCCGGCACCCCCGGAACCCTATGATAATGTTTCTGCTCACGATGTCCCCTGTGAGACTGAATCTAAACCCAAAAACCAACCCCGCGCTCGGCCTCCACCGCCTCCCGAAGAGGATGAGGAGGAACCACCTCCACCATTACCCCAACCTAGGAAGAAGGGACACGTCAAAAGGCATGAAGCATAACGGGATAGAGGAGTGAGTACACCAGTCAGGTGAAATGATCTAATTACTGTATATGTACTGTATATTAACCATATATATATGTATGAATGAATATATATGAAGGAAAATGAGCTGGTCGTCTGGTATATATTTTAGGTTAAAATAAGGTTTTATTATTATTATTTTTTAAATAAATAAAGAAAAGAAACTGAAATCTTCTTTATTAGTGATAAGAAACAAATGTTTTTTTTTTAATGGAATTTGGCTTTGATAAGTATAGTTCCTGATTTAGCATAAATATGTAATAAAAATAAACAACCAAACAAAAAAATAAAATAAAATCACTTTTTACATTTTTAAGAAACCACAAACCTTAGCGTGGCCCTCGAAATACAGCATCACAAGAAACCAAGCCATGATGATGTTTTTTTTTTTTTTTTTACATCTCATCTAATGCAAAGTTTTGTTTCGAATGTACCAAAAACCACAATAGACAGATTGCAGCTAGTCGAAGATGCTGCAGTCAAAAGTATCAACACATACAATGGAAAGCAAAGAGCAGCCTGCACCTCTTTCAGCATGTTTGCACTGGCTGTCTATTTCTTATGCAATTGTTTAAAGAAAATTCTTTGGCTCGTAAAGTCCTCAGTAGAATACCATCTCTTAACATAAACACTCTATTCAGATTTGGGTTTTAAGGTCACATACTGCCTTGTTACATGCTGAAGTAAAAAAAGGGGGGATGGGAAGACGACAGCAACACCTGATGCTTGTTTCCATCACTGTGCAACAGCGATGTGTATAACTAAACGCCATGAATATGCAGCAGATGTATATGATGAACTATTTAAAAATAAAGTAGTTAATATAGTTAGAATTTTAATAGCATTGTTCTTTCTTTTTTTATTTTCCTCTCTATTTATAATCATATATAAGTGTCCTCCTGTTTACTGCTTTAATGCTGTTATGCATTAAATTTTTCATTGTTATGGTTTTTTAAAAATAATATAATTGATATAATCATAACCACTTAATTAAAACCATATAATTGGCCTTGATTTACACATCTTACTTTAAATAGTGTCTTCACTGATTCAGTCTGTTATGTACATAAATGTAACTAAATGTAACCTACTTGGCCTACCACGTGATTTTAAAAGCCACTGAATGACACCTAGTCAGCTTTTTTTTTTCTTTTTTCTTATCACCGTCTGCTCGCTTCCTGTGTGTAGGAGATATATGTAGCTGCAGGGACCTTTTTTTTTTTCATACAACACTTTGTAACAACAGTAGAGTGATGTCAGTAAAGCCATTTTAAAGACTTTGAATAAATTTTGTGTGTGTATTCCTAGACTTTCTACTTATATCGATTATTTTGTCTATAATAGATACATTTGTATCCCTGTCATCACTGTAGCACAGCGAGTCCTATATACAACGATCAGCCATAACATTAAGACCACCGTGAGGTGAATTGAATAACACAGATTATATATATATATATATATATATATATATATATATATATATATATATATATATATATATATATATATAATAAAAACGAAAGGTACCCACCACAGCCCGCCATGCACTACGCCCAGCAGGCATAAAATCCATGGCCGCTTACCTGGCCTCCCCGGATTCAGATCCGATCAAGCACTCATGGGACGTGCCGGACATATTTGACCCATGGAGCCCCCACCCTGTGCTGCAACTCACAGCACCCAAAGGATCCACAGCTAACATCCCGATGCACAACCTGCGGAGCCACGTCCTGAGGGGCCAGAGGTACCCCTCGAAAACCTAGGTGTTTTTAATGGTAATGGTTTTAATGGTTATGGCTGATCAGTCTATTCTATCGTGACCCTAAAATTGGAATTTAGTCATGACTTTTGAATTTTACAAGACCTTGTGAAATCAAAATACCTGATTATATAAATAAATGTATGAATGGAGAGGAATTCATATGATGGCATGTGTTTTATTTCCATTTATTTTTCTTCCATTTGTTGTAATATTTTGCAGACTAGATGCCGTACTGGATTGAAAAAAAGCTTCAGCTTTTTACAGGATGAGCTGGCCACATCCTTAATGAGAATAGAGCATAATTTAATCTAGACTGGCATCCTGCATTGACTATAAAGTTCTGCTCATCCTGAATAGTTTGTTCAGCTGATTAAGACTCGAGCCACTTGTGACTCACACAGTGGAAGATGATTTTCTTATTTGAAGACCATCTCCAAACTCCATCTTAAAATCATCTTAAGTTGGCTTTTCTTACTCAAATACATTAGAATGATTTGTAACAGTTCTCATATAACATATTTAGATGGCTAAGAAATTGAAAGACAAAACAAACAACTGTCTCCAGAACTGTCCTGAAACAATAAACACCTCATGTTTTTGATGTTTTGATTGCTCAAAAAGCGTTTGTTATCTGTTCAATGTGGTTAAATTATGATGTCTGTAGTCCATGATGTGTTAAAGTGTATCATTAACTGCTCTAATATTTTGAATACACATTTTATGGTCCCTTTATAGAAATATACATCACTTTTATCATTTTGTCTGGGTTTTGTCAGGTTTATTTCGAGCGTCAGTAAACCATATTTAAACAAAGAATATGTATTTGAAGATACTAGGCTCCTTTGAGAAGAACTTCCTGTGGCCACCCACACAGGATGTGTCTGACAAACTAGCAATTTCAATGAAACAATGTTTGTTCCATTACTTCAGCATGTCGAGTACCCTATTTGATGTGCAGTAGTGTGAAGTCTTGAGCCACATCTCACTTCATCTTTTGCTTCCAATTAGTCAGAGTTCTCTAAACTTCCTGAAGGACTTTTTGGACTTGAAGGATTTGTTTTCAGTCGAGTTCCTGTCCTTGAGCAATTTCAGACAAATGTTTTTTTTTGTTTGTTTGTTAAGTAACACAGTGACCTATAAATCATTCAATTATTAAAAAAAAAATAAAAAATCAAATTTAAGGCATGAACCAATAAGAAACAGGTGCAGATGATGAGAGATGATGAGAGATGATTAGGCTGGTGATTAGTATACTGGTGATGCTGAATGCTGAGTGGCTGGAACAGATGAGAGGGGAAATGAGGTTGCTGCTAAGGCTGTTATATAAACAACCCACTTTTAACTCGTGTCTTTAGGCATTTCGCAGCCTATCACAGTAAAACAATTGATGCTATGTCTTTAATTTAACCTACATTATTTAATTTAATTTGATATGAAGAAATGAAGGGCGGTCCAAGACCTTTGCACTGTGCTGTATACCCCCAAGTCAATACTTTATAGAACCTTCTTTTGCTACAATTTTCAGCTTTGCACATCTAGGGAGTTACATTTTTGCCCATTATTCTTTGCAAAATAGCTCAAGCTGGATGGAGAGTATCTGTGACGAGCACTTTAAACAAACAAATTATCAATTGGATTTAGGTCTGGACTTTAACTGGACCATTCTAACAAATAATTATGCTTTGCCCTAAAACATTCCAGTGTAGCCTGCTGGTGAGTGAACCTTCGCCGTAGTCTCAAGGCTTTTGCATACTCTTAGAGGTTTTCTTCTAATATTGCCCTGTATTTGGCTCCATGCATCTTCCAATTACCTCTGACCAGCTTCCCTGTCCCTGCTGAAGAAAAGCAACCCTGCAAAATGATGCTGCCGCCACCATGTTTCACAGTGGGGATAGTTTAGGGAGATGTGCAATGTTGGTAGCATTTACGCCAAGAAGTTACATTTTACAGTTACCTTCTTTCACATGTTTGCTGTACCCTCACATGACTTGTCGTAAAGTTTAGGTGGACGGCCATGTCTTAGTAGGTTTGCAGTTGTGCCATCCATTTTCGGATGATGGATTTAACAGTGCTTCATGAGTTGTTTAAAGCTTGGAACATTTTTAAAAATAACTTAACGATGCTTTAAACTTCTCCACAACTTTATCTCTGACCTGTCTGCTGTGTTCTTCGGGCTTCATGATGCTGTTTGTTTACTAATGTTCTCTAACAAATCTCTGAGGTCTTCACAGAACCACTGTATTTAGTGTATACTGAGATATACTGAGACACTATTTACTAATTAGGTGATTTCTGAAGGAATATCAGAGTAAACGGGGCTGAATACAAATGCATTCACACTTCACAGTTTTATTTGTATACAGTTTTGAAAAACATTTATCATTTAAATCCACTCCACAATTATGTGCCAATTTGTGTTGGTGTTGATCACATCCCTCACAAATCCTTATAAAAAAAAAAAAAAAACATGCCAAAAATTGCAAAACTTCAAGGGGTATAACTACTTGTGCAAGTGGTGTAATTCTCAGTCTAGTTCAGCACCCACTCTCATGTTAACATTTGTCCAGAAAATTATAATCCACACCAGTACACAGGATAAGCCACAGACGGTCATCAGTGAAAGGGCTGGCTGGAAAGATAAGAGAAAGATGTGACAAAAAAAGGTTCACAAGAACCTGGAATAACTGCAGCCTTAAGAAGGTCTTTGCTTGACAAGGAGTTTCACAAGGGGTGGAATGAGACTGGAGTCAGTGCATCAAGAGCCACCACACAAAAGATGTCCACAGGAAATGGGCAACAACTGTTGCCTTTATAGTAAGCAGCCATTACTAAGCCAGAGCTACAGTAACATCAGAATTGCCCAGTGATCCAAATTCCTCTCCTCAGCTTAAAGTTATTTTTTTCATTTGATGGAAACTTTGCACTTGATTTCCAGTATGATTTGAGGTGCCATGTCATATGCTTGGATTTGTCCATTGTGTTTTATCAAGAACAACCAGGAGATTTTAGAGTCATGTCAGGCCTCTATCTACTGAAGCTTTATGGAGATGCTGATTTCTTTTAAAAGCAGAACACAGCTCATAGTGCCAAAACTATCACTAACTGGTTTGCTGACCATGATATCACTGTGCTTGATTGGCCAGCCAATGCCAACATGCAATCCAACAATACAGATCTACTTAGTCCTCAATAATGCCTCAGAAGTACCTCAGGCTGATTGCCCCCATGCCGTGCTGCATTAAAGCAGTAATTTGTGCTAAAGGAGTCATGACCAAGTATTGAGTGCAAAAAGGGAAAAGAAAAGTAGACTATGACAACCTGTACTTTAAAGATGATTGCACAGATCAAAAGTTTGAAACCAGATCAGCATATTGTGTTGCATATGTTCCTGAAACCAATAATAAAAAAAGTGCTTCACATTACTGTTAATAAAAAGCAGTTATTTCCTAGTAGCGCTTCACATTACTAGCCAGACAGTTTTGGAACATATGAGACAAACATGTTTTAAACATCTGGAATTTTTTTCAGGATCAATAAAGTATCTATCTATCTATCTATCTATCTATCTATCTATCTATCTATCTATCTAAAGACTGATTAAAAATTGTTGATTGTATTCCATAGAAATATAAGAAAAAAAACTTTAAATTTTAATTCAGGACCCCTGCCCGAAACCTATTAAATTAAACCTCCTGTAAGAAGACTACAATGGCAGTGAAATTTGTGTGAATTGAAGTAACACTTAAGTGACAATGTGTTAAATCCGGTTGCGAAGATTAGATGGTGTACAGTATGCACGCAGACAAAGGCATGGTGAAGAGAAATGCATAAAAATAAACTGTATTTCCTACCTCTCACCACGATTACACTAACAAATAAAATATTGCTATAGCTAGTAATAAACAAAAAGTAAAAAAGGAAAGGTGAACACCAAATAATTGAAAATGTGCAAGGAAAGGAAGTTATTGTGTAAAGTCTCCTGCATTTAAGTAGTTTCATATAAACTAGTTCCATCATGACTTTTGTTCAACTATGTCTTTTTTTTACTGCAGTGGGGTGGAGGTTCATTTTCAAACATTCAATTATTTATAGGCAATAGGTTAGAGGAAACCGTTTGATTTTGGTAAAACAAACCACTGCAACCCACTACTACCCACAAACACAAAGCGATTAGCTAAAGAGTATCAATTGGAAACAATGAGAACATAATCATCATTTAACATGTAGTTTCAAAACAAGGTACATTTAAAAACAATATTTTTTATTTAAACTGTACACTTAATTTGGCATTTCATTAAAAGCATATGCGCTACATTTTCAGTGTTATGCTTTTCAGTGTCATTTGCTCAGCATATTCAGAATATTTCTTGACTTTTTAGAAAGCCTGTAAATTAAATGTTGGATATTCCCATTGCTTATACTGTATACAATACATACAATATTTCAATTGCTATCAACCGTTTTACATGCAATTCGCAACAGATACCTTCAACACTTTAGAATGTATGCTAAAATTATAATGAACACAGAAATAATGATCATATTAATACTTTTCCTTAGTATTTTTGAATATATAGTGCAAAGAAGAAAAATGATTTATACATCACATAATCTGGTGTCATCCAGATGTGGATCTGTTTTCCTTTTAAGTCTGGTTTCTCTCATGTCATCTCAGGGAGTGTTTCCTTGCCATTGTCACCCCTGACTTGCTCATTAAGGATTAATTAATTAATTCATTCATTAATTCATTAATGAAATTCATTAATTTATTCATTCATTCATTCATGTTCTATACTGCTTATCGAAGTATCCTGCACAGGGATGCAGGAGGCCTGGAGTCTATCCCGGCAGACTTCAGACATGAGGCTGGGTGCACCCATCGTAAGGCATACACACATGCGCACACACACACGCGCAAACACACACACACACACACACACACACACACACACACACACACACACACACACACACACACACACACTAAAAGCAATTTTGGAATGACAATTGGACATTACTCCATACCTTTGGACTGTGGAAGAAAATTGGAACACCTGGAGGAAACTCACTAAGTGCTCAGAGAAATGCTGAAAACCCAGGAGCTATATCTCAGACTCTACTGGCCTCACTGAGCATGTTAAATGCTCCATATTAATCTCCAAGACAGCACAATTAGAAGAAGAGTGAACAAGTTAGGTTTGCTTGGAAAGATTGCCAGGAGAAACCTCTTTTGTCTAAAAAGAACATGAATGCCTGACTGAGGTTCACAAGACTTCTGGAACAACGTCCTACAGTCGTGGCCAAAAGTTTTGAGAATTATTTAAATATTGGAAATTGGAAAAGTTGCTGCTTAAGTTTTATAATAGCAATTTGCATATACTCCAGAATGTTATGAAGAGTGATGAGATGAATTGCATAGTCCTTCTTTGCCATGAAAATTAATTTAATCCCAAAAAAACTTTCCACTGCATTTCATTACTGTGAGGCGAGGACTTTTGGAAGATGGCCTGGTGTCAAGAAGGGCAGCAAAGAAGTCACTTCTCTCCAAAAAAAAACATGAGGGACAGATTGATCTTCTGCAAAAAGTATGTCGAATGGACTGCTGAGGACTGGGGCAAAGTCATATTCTCGGATGAAGCCTCTTTCTGATTGTTTGGGGCATCTGGAAAAAGGCATGTCCGGAAAAGAAAAGGTGAGCGCTACCATCAGTCCTATGTCAGGCCAACAGTAAAGCATCCTGAGACCATTCATGTGTGGGGTGGCTTCTCATCCAAGGGAGTGGGCTCACTCACAATTTTGCCCAAAAACACAGCCATGAATAAAGAATGGTACCAAAACACCCTCCAAGAGCAACTTCTTCCAACAATCCACCAACAGTTTGGTGAAGAACAATGCATTTTCCAGCACGATGGAGCACCGTGTCATAAGGCAAAAGTCATAACCCAGTGGCTCGGGGACCAAAACGTTTAAATTTTGGGTCCATGGATTGGAAACTCACCAGATCTTACTCCCATTGAGAACTTGTGGTCAATCCTCAAGGGGCGGTTGGACAAACAAAAACCCACTAATTCTGACAAACTTCAAGAAGTGATTCTGAAAGAATGGGTTGCTATCAGTCAGGATTTGGCCCAGAAGTTGATTGAGAGCAGCCTAGTCGAATTGCAGAGGTCCTGAAAAAGAAGCGCCAACACTGTAAATACTGACACTTTGCATACTGTAAATGTCATGTAATTGTCGATAAAAGCTTTTGAAACGTATGACGTGCTTGTAATTATATTTCAGTTCATCACAGAAGCAACTGAAATAAAGATCTAAAAGCAGTTCAGCAGCAAACTTTGTGAAAACTAATTTGTGTCATTCTCAAAACTTTTGGCCACGACTTGTACAAATGAGACCAAGGTGAGCCAAGTTTAGCAAAAACACCTCATACCCACTGAGTATAAAGCAGGGTGGTAGAGGTGTGATGATTAAGTGGTCTTTTTTTTGCAGCCCCAGGACCTGGAAACCTTGCAGTCATTGAGTTGACCATGAACGCCTCCGTATACCAGAGTACTCAGGAGGTAAATATTAGGACATCTTTCCGAGAGCTAAAGCTTGGTTATGACAAATTCAGTCATGCAACAGAACAACAATCCGAAGCTCACCAGTGTTACAGAGGATGGCTGAAAAATAAAAAGCAACGAGGTTTTGGAATGCCCCTGTAAAGCTTCAGACCTCAACCCAATTGAATTGTTGTGGTGACACCTTAATAGAGCTGTGTATAAGCGAATGCTCTAAAACCTCAAAGAACTGAAACAATGTTGTATTGAAGAATGGGCAAAAAATATGTGAGAGACTGGAAATGACTAACACTCTTGCATTAGTCATACAGGAAATGATTACTTTAAGTTAATGATGCTAAAGGTGTCTCTACAAGCCATTGAATGGGGTGCGGGGGGGAGGGGGGGGGGGGTTTGGGTTGCTTAGGATTGAGTGTTTTTTCTTTAATAAATAAATAATGGTACAGTGAAAAAAGTTATATGTTATTGTTCATCAGAGGTTGTATTTGCCTAATACTGAACATGACTGTATATCTATAATGTATATATTTCTGTGAAGCTCATTTGTTACAAAGATCATTGTCAAAGGCACCAAATAAGTAGAATTCGTAAGTAAAATGGATGACAAAACAAGTCACACAATGTGATGCACAATATATAGATCATTCAAATTCTCACAGTTTAGACACTTTGATGTTTTTGGAATCTCTTTCGTGTTGTGGTTACTTTGTCTATGTAGCTGCAGTCCTATCCGTGGTCTTCAATCTTTAACCTTTTCCATTGCACACATCTTTTCTGTTTGTGATCTGTGATTTAGTTTCCTTATTTGAGTTACTTTCCATGCGAGCAGACATTACTGCTCTGTTTGTCTCTGTTCAGTTACTAATTGCGGCATTGCCTGATAGCGACAATGCTTTTTTTCTGGTTGGAGGACCTGTAGATTCAGCTGCAGATACATGATATGGTGTAGTTATAGGGCCTAAACAATGGCTCAAGCTCAGCATTCCTCCACTGATAAGCCCTTAAAGGGAAAATACTGACCTTTTTCACAGAGCCAGAACTGTTATCAAAAATGACAGGGTTTGTCTGTACATTGGTCAGAACGTGCTCTTTCAATGATATGTTTACGTTTCATACACTAGAGGACCCAATACCAGTCTCCGCATGTCTATCCAGCAGGTTTTTTAAGGCATTATGCAAAACTAGACAGACAGAATCTATTGAAACATTGCCAGTCCTTCGGTATTCGCCTGAAGTTAAACCTGCACCATGAATAAAAATGTTTAGTAGAATTGAAGTTATGAGCGGTTATGTGTCAGATTATAAAACACAAATTTGGTCACCAGGGGGAAATTTCGTATTGACCACTGGTCCGAATTTAATGAAACTTTTGCAGTATGTAGGTTCCTGTCTGAAGTTTAACCTGCACCATATGTGAAATCAAAATATTGAGTAAAAGTGATGTTATGAACAGCTACAGTGGAGATCAAAATTAGAGAACAACCAACATTTTCCTTAATTTCAAGGTCACTACTTACTCCTATTTGAAATGATCTAAACAGAAGCAGATGGTTAAGCATATTTCATGAGTTACATATATTTTGAAGCCCAGGATAAAAAAGAAATGTCAATAAGATTTGAAAAGAAAACTGATCCAAATTAGAGAACACTTTCAGATACCTCCCAGTTATTGGTGTTAATCTGGCACCTGGTTCTAATTTCTTTAATTATCTGACAAACCCTACTTAACTGGCAGTCCAACGTCCCTGTATTCACCGACTTTGCAAGATGGAGAGCTAGGCTAAAGTGCCTGAAACCCTCCGGCAGCAGGGTTCAATTCATTCAGTTTTATTTCTATAGCGCTTTTAACAAGGGTCATTGTCTCAAAGCAGCTTCACAGAAATGAAAAGATATAAATTTAGAAGTGTGTATGTGTGAGAAAAATGTGTCTAGATAATGAGATTGACCCCGATGAGCAAGCCAAGGGTGACGGCGACAGTGGCAAGAAAAAAACTCCCTGAGATGGCAATAGGAAGAAACCTTGAGAGGAACCAGACTCAACAGGGAACCCATCCTCATCTGGGTGATGACAGGATAACAGAAATTGTATAACATCATGTGTGTTATGCAGCTGAAAGTTCGATATAACAGAAGTTATTTAAATTAACACGAAGTCCAGTTCAGCACAGGGATGAGTCAGCAGGTGCAGAGGGCAGATCGGGTTTGGATCACTGGGAGCTCAGGAGCAGCATGTGTGGCTCCAAACCATCATGAAGCAGAATCCAGCTGGAGCTGGCAAAATCTCCAGATGCCTCGGGATGGGTAGAAAAATAAAGAGCAGGTGGAAATAATGAGCATAGATGCCATTCAGGAAAAATGTACTGGAGTTATCAGATGAATTATGTGTATGCCAGATTAAAGAGATGCGTCTTGAGTCTACTTTTAAACTGGGAAACTGTGTCTGAGCCCCGAACACCGTCAGGAAGGCTATTCCAAAGTTTTGGAGCTAAATATGAAAATGCTCTACCCCCTTTTGAAGATTTTGATATTCTGGGAACTACAGTACCAGAAGTCCGGAGTTTTGTCATCTTAAGGAACATGGTGAATTGTAACGTATCAGAAGACTGGCTGGATATGTGGGAGCTAAACCATTTAGAGCCTTGTACATAAGTAATGATATTTTGTAATTAATTCTAAACTGAACAGGCAGCCAGTGCAGGGATGATAATATTGGGGTTATATGATCATATTTTCTGGATCTAGTGAGAACCCTGGCGGCTGCATTTTGGACTAACTGTAGTTTGTTTATTGAGGATGCAGGACAGCCACCCAGTAATGCATTACAGATGAAGATCAAATAGATGACCTTTCAGCCATAGCAAGAGAAGTTGGTCATTTCAAATCTGTGATTTAATATGGCATCTTTACAATGTTATGAATTTATTTGAGTCCCCCAAGAAGGTTGCTCATCCATGAAAGACAAATGCAAGAGAGGACAGGACAATGCAAAGAATCTGAATCACCACTGCAGTTGGGATAGCTTACCAGTTTAGCGCTGGACATTGTAAGGATCTGTCTCTCATACAGTGTCTTGACGTTTAAGAGAATGTTGACTGAAAGCCCACTGTGCAATGACCAAACCTTGAAATCAAAGAATCAAAAGGCTAGACTAATCTTTGCTGAGGAGCATGTTGTGTGGGCAGAGGACAACTGGTTCAAAGTTCACTTTATTTTATTTCGGTGTATTGGGAAACATTACTGTATGTTGTCAAGCTGGAGAAAGACTGAGTCCAAAGTCTGTTAAGAAATCAGTGATGGATGGAGGGGGAAGCATCATGGTAAGGGGATGTTTTCTGCAGCTGGGTCTCTGAGTTACAAGGTAAAGTGACTGTAAATGTTTATCAAAACCTTCTTCAACAACATGTGGTTCCTTCTCTGCGTTCATCACCCAATCAGCCAGCAATTTTCATGCATGACAATCCCTCTGTTACACAACAAAATGGATGAAGCAGTTCCTTAAAGCTGAAATCACTGAACTAATGAAATGGTCAGGCCAGAGTCCTGATCTAAACCCAATAGAAAACCTCTGTAAAACCCTGTGCAACAAGGTTACGGCCAAGAAACTCACCGAACTGTGAGAGAGACTGGACCGAAATCACCAGAGCAGCGTGAGAGACTAGTGATCTCCTGTGCCTTCAGATGTGCTGAAGTCACTCAAAACAAGGGCCATAACACTTCCTGCTAATTGCTGACTGTTGCAACCTTCAGAAAGTTTAGTTGCAATATTTCTCTGTGCTAGGGTCATTGTTGTTCTCTAATTTTGAGCATAGTGTTCTCTACAAAAAGCTTTTTTTTTTTTTTTGTCAAAGTACCTTGGTTATTTTGTAAAACACAGTTCTGTTAGCATGGTACTGTATAGCCGCAACAAAAATTCCTTCAAATGCTGAACAATGAAGATTACGTTAATTCTAAAAAAAAAAAAAAAAAAAAATCAAGTGTGGATAAATAATAAGATATTTGCTCAATGTAAACAAACACCTGCACCAATAAACATGAATTGGAAAATCTAAATCGAATATTTTTACTAATTACTTAATATTATTATGACTGAAATAACAGCACTGACGTGAATTTTAACATGCTGGAGTCTTTTAAAGACAAAACTTAATCTATAATATACTTTATCCGATCTACTTTTTAGTAGACCAGACAGGGAGTGTATTTGGTTAATGACAAAAAAAAAAAAAAAAAAGGGAACCTCCATTTTAACAAGGCGTAGATACTCAACCTTACAAAATTTGATTTCTTTGTATTAATAAGTTAGACAGAGAGTTCTCTCTCCACAGAAAGACATGAGACATGTACTTGGGCTTCAACCCGAAATAAAAATGTCACTGATTACATTGAAACTGAGCGTTTATAACTCTTTCTACAAACGCTTTACCACTCGATGACGGGTAGTTATGCTAGTAAACCATTAACTAAATGCAGTTTAATGAGTTTACTAGTCATATCTTTACATCCACTCTTCTTTCTTCACTTTTGTTGAACCTCTTGTGAAACCTTCACTGTCATCACTTCAAAGAAACCTTTGCACTTGACTGGAAGAGCAGTGAGATCAGGCTTCATGGGGTTTCAGATGAACTCTAACGGAAAGGTTTCCCCCTGGTGGAAGCAACCTGAAAAGTCAGCATAATAAAATACCCTAAATTAATGTAAGCATTAATTCTTTGCTGTTAGCATGCTTTTTAAATCCAATGTTGTGTAAAATAGACAGTCTAGACATTTAAACACTCACTGTATGTAACTTTTACACTGATTAAGCATAATGCCAATTGGAATGATCGCCCTTCAGCACTTTCAAATTAGCTGAGTTTAAGCAGGAAAATATTGAATTCTTCAAATCTAGCAGTGATAATGTTTAGTAGGATCTGTGCATGACTGTACTCTAAAACGTAACTCAGTCCTTTTAGTTTGTATTGAAGGTATTCGGCTGTCTAGAAGGATGTTTAGTCACCCACACAACAGCATGCGGCACCTTCTAATCTGTCACGCTTAGATTTAAAGCTGGCTGTACAGATTGTAAGGTGAGCTATGAACTCGTGTAAACATGTGGGCAAGAACTGCATTCGTCTTCTTAACAGATGGTCTGGGGATATAGTTAGAATTGTGGTGGTATCTGGCACTGAAGACACTGTCGCATTCTAATTTGACCAGACTTCAGGGTTCATACTGTATGTTCCTCATATGTTCCTTCATATTTTCCAAGCCTTCATTCTCCCTCAGCAACAGTGTCACTGCAATCTTGGCAGCAAATATAATGTACAATTGTGTAACACAGTCTATTCTCTATTCTTCAAAGTGTGACTTTTATTTTGGAAATTATCTGCAAATACCATCATTAAAAATCTGTTTAGAGAACTTTAAGGCAATGACAGCATCAAGGGAAAGATAGTGTTATTAGCGCCTAAATACATCAACGGTATAGTCCAGTATCTGTAAATTGAACAACACACACACACACACACACACACAAATCACACACACTCACTCAGAAAACCATTCCTAAAATGGGACCGGACTGATACACACACACACACATACACACACGCGTGCATGCATACAAACTTATCTACAACCATCCAGTAGGTTTCAACACTATCCTGAAATTGCGCAATATTTATATTACAGTAGCTGCGATTTGCACAAGGACTCTTTCTTGTCTCTGCTGCTACTTACAAGAAATGCTTACTGTTTTGTTTTTATCTATCATGTCACTAACTTGAACTACCTCAACTCACAGTATACAGTATCACTGTATATTGCATTGGATCTGTTGTCGTGTTGCTGCTTTTGTTTCAACATTTGCTTGTGCACTTGATGTTGTCTTGTGTTTTGTACTGTATAGTACTTTTCTTTGTTGTAGTTTTTGTTCATTTATGGTGTCAGTTTGTTTTGTCTTAGATAGCCGGCTAATTAGTTGTCCTACTTAAGCTAGTTCGTGTCTGTTAATTTATGTTGTTTGTATATACACCTTGGTCTTTTTTTTTTTTTTTTACAGAACTGCTAAACCTATACTTAGTTGAATACATTTAAACAAATTGTCCTGATAAAAAAAAACAAAAACAAATATGTTATACCAGTAAATTGGTCAGTCCATCCAGTCTGATCCCACAGAAAAGCCAATGCAGCACAAATTGGCCACTGACCCGGTCTCCAGACATCCCAGATGTCAATCCTATCAAACACCTGTGGGAATGTGCCAACAACACATGTCACTCTCAGAGGTCTTGTGTACGACATAATGTTTTGAAAGGCTGATCAGTGTAAGATTTATATGTTTAATCTGTTAACATTCTGCTCAACTTTTTGGTAGAGCACATTTTGAGTCACTACTGTATATTACATTAAATACTGTATGTGCTGAGCTTAACCTGATTGAGTCATTTCTACTACAAAAGTTACACTAGATGATGCTGTGTCTTTACAGTAAGTACAAGGTTTTTTAATTGCTTTGTAGCATACTGTACCATAAAAAATAAAGTGGATCTAATGCCCAAAACATTTGTGCTGTTGCACCACAGCATAGAAGGTTTGCATTTTGATTGCTTGTTTATTTATTTTGTTGATAAATATTTAGGTACTTTTACCATAAAGCGACATCTCAACCATTTTCAAGGGGCTGATACTGGGGTCTATAACAAACAAACAAACAAACAAACAAACAAACAAACAAACAAACAAACAAACAAACAAAAAACCAGACAGACAGACAGACATTGATTGTTGTTATATTAGCCTTGTAATGAAGATGTTAAAGCGTGAAAAAAGAAAATAGTTCAGCAGCTTCTTTTTTCAGTCTTGGTGCTACACATCTGTGTAATTGTCCGTTGTCACACGTTTGTCCAAGATTCCTCATGGTGCCTTTAAATAAATCCAGCACACTGTAACACACACCACACATACACTGTATACTTGTGTACTGTATACTTCCCTTATAAAATGCTAATTTAAGTACATGTCAAATTAGGCTGTTACCTATGCAAAACATATTTAATTGTAGTATAGAATTTATAACTAATATGATTGAGGTGTAAAACGTAAAGTAAAATAAAGTAGTAAGTAAATTAATATAGTCACAGAATTGTCCCTACAGTATGTGACGTAGGTTTACGTGATGTCTGATGTTAGCTATAAGCTATATATTTCTTGATTGAAAAGATATTATTATTGTTATTGTTGTTTATTTTGTTGCAGATAGGTTTTTACCAAAATGTACAGTTTGAAAATATAAAAAATGAGCTATTTACAACAAGGAAGCAGTAGCATATTTTTTTTACTTTTGCAACCACAAATTTGAATATGCTCTTTGTCAAATGTACAGTATGTTGCACTTCCAAGTATCCAGTCACCCTGGGCATACTGTACTCTCCTGCAGTACCTGGGGAAACCAATAGAGTTCATCAGACCTCTCCAATGGAAACGTATTATATGATGAATGGCAAAAGTAAATGATGGCAATGCTGTGTAATTTACTTATTTATCAATGTTTTTTTTTTTTTCACTAATTCATACTTCTTAAAGTATTTTACATATTTATATTTGACTGTGCTTAGCTTCATGTACTGGTGTATCTAACACCCAAAATCAAATTAAGTTGTATTGCATTGCTATTTTAGGACTTATTTTTAGGATGAAATGCATTTCACACTAAATTACTTTTAATTCATATTTTGGTCTGTGTTCTGCATGATGGCTGGTCACTTTAAATAACACTTGTTCATTGCTTGTGGAATTGTAAACCATTACACCATTCCTACATGTTTAAACTTCATCAGTATTTATTACTTTATTCATGGGCGAGTCTGTAAACCTGTGGCTCTGTTCTGATTCTGCAGACGCGGCACTTTTTTTGTGTGGGTGTTTCGGCTACAACATCTGTTTTAACTCATCAGGTAACTGTAAAACCTTTTATGAGCTGAATCAGTGGTAAGAATTGTGTGGGATTTCTCAAGGCTGGCAGTAAGAACCTTGTGGGTAGGAACAATCTCACTTTGGCTATGTTCACTGCATGGCTCAGATATTTGCCAAAAAGTGCTACTGGTTCAGTGGCTAAAAGTTAATAATATTTGGATATTTACATATTTGACTAACTCTGAGTTCATGGTGTTTGACTTGTCAGTACAATTACACGTACCCCATCAATAGCTTTGTTGTAATTAATGAAATTATTTTGATGAGAGATTCTTGATTGGAAATTGTATTAAAAAAAATCTATTTTTGTCCGGAGTCCCCAAATAAGTTTATTCTCCTTAAATATTTAAGTTTCAGGTTTTATCGTCATATGCACAGTAAAGAAACATCCCACGTACATTTACATTCTCCCTGTTAAATTTTATTATATGTTTGCTGTCCCCTGATGAATGCCATTAAAAAAAACATAAATAATAATAAAATAGAGTCAATGTACATACAAATACATTAAAATGTTCAATGCTGCAATGTGTGTTCAAATAATTGTGCAAATTATTGTTATTGTGCAATTTCCTCAATTAAAATGTTCAAAGACCCCACACACGGGCACACATAAAGAAAGAAAGAAGCAAAAAAAATTGAGCACAAAGCACAGCAATGGTTTGAATCCCAAAATATTTTTTTTCAGTGGGTCATTTATATAATTTATCTTTTTCTAAACTGACACTGTAGGCCATCAACATTACATTTATTTTGGACAATTTTCATCTTTTTCTTTAAATACCTAAAGAGTAGATACTTAGTTAAATACGTCATTATTAATGAATTAAAAATGAACATCTCTTCGGGAAATTATGTTTCCTATTACTACAGAAAGGGGGGAAAAAAAAGTTTCTTTATCTGTGCTCTGCAATATCTGGAGCTGATCCATTCTGGCCATGACTCAAACAGGGTGGAGAATTTAACCTTCCTTCCTGAAGGGACAGATACACAGAGCCAGAGGCTGTAAGTGATGGTGTTTTCAGTCAAAGGTGAAAGAGTGTTTACAGAAATCAGAGGTGTGGTAGTGATTTTCCTTTCCACGTTTTGCAAGGAGGGAATAGAATCACATGGAAAATCATCATCCTTGATAAACCTTTCACATGCATTTCTACAAACAAGGGTGGAAACAGATAGAGGGTTAAGCAGATATTTCAACAGTGATAATAACAATATTATAAACTGGAATTTTACATACGTTTATGCTTTAAAATACAGTGAGGTTAAAGTACTCAACTGCAAAACAGTGAGTGTAGTGAGCTCCACTGTCTTGGTTTGTGTGTATACAATATGCGAATGACTTGTTGCTGAGCAGCAATGCTTGCTTTCTGCTTTGAGATATTCAGTATAATGGTGTTGGATCTTAAGCAGGGGAAGACAGCACTTCTGAACATATCAGGACTCCCAGGTTACTGACTGCTTATGAAATATTAATGGTGTGAAAGTATATACATGGAAACACTTTATTGGAAAGGCAACAGGACTAGGGCTCAGATGCAATGTGTGCAAATGAGACGAAACTAAAAAAAAAAAAAAAAAAAACATAAAATAAGACAATAGTATTGTGCATACTGAATGAAGCATACATCATTTATCACATGTCTTGTTTAACCTTTTTTTAAGGTTTGTAGGTGATTTTTGTATCTTTGTAGCATGAGAGGGTTAGAAAACACAAAGCTAGCGACAGCAGTGATGTTTTATTCAATTTTTAAAAAAATATTGTGCCACTTATAAAGAAGAAAAGAAAGGAAAAAAACACACACACACACACACACACACACACACACACACCAAAATGTGCTGGAATAGAAAAAAAAATGACAGGGTGGTGACCCTACACTGTATGGCACATCAAAGCTGATTATTTTCCAAAAATAGCATGTGTTGTTTTCTTGTTATACCTTAGCAACTTCCTAACAATAAAAATTTTTAGCAGTACAAAAGGAGTTTTATTTTATTTATGGATAAAAAATGGATTTTTTATAAATAAAAAATACTGTAGAATCTGTTTAATGTTGTGGAATGCCTGTAAATCAAGTTAGCTTCTATTACATTAGAACACCTATGAGTCATTTCAAAATTTGCGGTACATTCCATATCTGTTGATGATAAGCATATTTATTCTATCATATTAACCTTTTAAGGGGAAAGCATTCAAATCCTATTTTACCTATTATGAGAAAGCAGGTTATAATATCACACAAACATTATGTGAAGTGTCATAATGTTGCCAAATTGATTTTTTGTTTTGTTTTGTTGCCCTGTTCACTTTTGCACTTCAGGGTTTCTTGGTTTCAAAAACAAGGAATAACAGCCATAAGACTTAACAACAATAATTTTTAGATGTATTAAAATACCCTGACTTACTCACTCATTCTCGATAACGCTTATACTGTCCAGGGTTGCTGGAAGAGGCGTACTCTCAGGACGAGGTGCCTATCTATTGCAGGGCACACTAGCACACACTTACTCACACACTCACTTACACACTACGGGCAAATTGGAAACATCAATTAGCCCAGATAGCATGTCTTTGGACGCTTGGAGGAAACCGGGGCACTCGGAGGAGACCCACCAAGCACAGGGAGAACATGCAAATTCCATTCACACAAAGGTCTGAATAGTAAAAAAGTCATATTAATTTTTTTTTTCTTGAATAATTTAAATATATCAGTTTATTAATGTTCACAAAAGTTCTGTTGACTAAGTGAATAATAGAACTCCGTCCTGTAACTGTTAATGATTTGTCCCAGTGACACATCACATCACAGCTTACATAAAAAAAAAAAAAAACAGCTTTTTGTCATAGGGGACATGGTGGCTTAGTGTTTAGCACTGTTGCCTTGCACCTCCAGGGTCCAGGTTCGATTCCCATCTGTGTGTCCTCCCACAGTCCAAAGACATGCAGATTAGGCTATTGGGATTCCCTGTCCAGGGTGTATCCCGCCTTGCATCCTAAGCCTCTTGGGATACCCCCCCCCCCCCCCCCCCCCTTTGTCATTTAGTATATTAATTGAACTCAACTACATATACAGTACAGTATGTTATGTGCACTGTTACAGTTTACAGATTATTTACATCTTTTATCAAATTATTTGTTCAAATATGATTTAAAACTGTTCATAAAAATAAGAAAGTGGTCAAGCATTAGGGGTCAAAATAAGGAAATTGTTATATATGTTACCCAGTACTGTGGATAATCAGTCATCATTCCTACATTGTTTTCAATCTACATACAGTACCGTAAGACACATTATTCATATGGGTACACTTTCACTTTCTCCCTTATCAAGACATTGTTAAAACCTAATTGTGTTAAATAGATAAAAAGAGGAGAGACAGAGAGCTTGTTGGGATGCTGATCCTGAAAGAAGCAAAGTATATCTGGAGGAGCAGAGAGAAGCACAGGACCAATGATCATTTGATGCCTGCTCGCTCTGCACTGGGACAGTCATTTTTGAGTTGCAGGATGAAGTTCTGTTAGTTGCCAAACAAAGTAGTGAAATCTGAAAGTTGCTTACATTGCTTTTGGCAATATAGTGTACATTATAATAATGTACTTTTTGAAAAGTTGAACCACTAGTTGTTCTACTGAGAAAGAAAATCTTTGTACTTAATTCATTTTACAATATGGTACATATTAACTGTGCATGTTTGTTTGTATTATATAGACAATAATGTATTAGATAAAGCACTTTAATATAAGCCTTGTAGCTGGAACTACTGTCATAACCACTGTTTTTAGACATTATTCAACAATCAAGCATTCAACAGCCACGTGGTCTCAAGTGTTTTATAGCTGTGTTTTAAAAACTGTAGACTTTAACTGAAAGTCAGACATGTGGAAGTCTTTTCTTTGTGGTTAATGGTATCTGGATGATATATGTTTGGGAAACGTAACTAACTAGATCAATAAAGGTTTTGTGTGCACATTGGTCAGAACTCAATCTTTCAATTATATTTACATTTCATACATTAGAGGACCAGAAATCAGTCTGAGAAAAGATTCTGTCTGTATGTTCGTCTGTCTGGATGGAATATAATGAAATATATACAAAATATCTGTCTCGTTCAGAATTTAATAAGGGGTAGCTCAGTGGGTAAGGCATTGGACTATGGTTTTGAAGGTCCCAGATTCAAACCTCATGACCACCAAGTTGCCACTTTTGGACCCTTGAGCAAGGCCCTTAACCCTTAACATGTCACTCTGGATAAGGGTGTCTGGCAAATGCCTAAATGTAGTGAAACATTCCAAGAATGCAATTCAAATGTTGAATAGAACTGAAGATATGAGAAGTTATGCCAGATTAGAAACTGCAAGTTTTGACAGCGTACTGTGCATGCGTCTAACTGTGGGAGTGTATTAAATCGAATGCTGGACAGCATTTTAATGGAACTTTTGCAGCACTTAGATATCTGCCTGAAGTTTACCCTGCACCATAAGAGAAATCCAAATAGTTTGATTAGAAAAAGATTTTCTAATCTTAATATGAAAAAAGAATTCATATTTTCACCGCTGAAATAATATCGCTCAATTGGTGTAATTGAATTTTATCTTTATCCGATTGACTTTTTCAAGACAGGCAGGCAGACAGATGTGCAGGCTTCAACTTGAAACAATAATATCACTGATTAAATGAAAGCTGATCAGCTTATTTTTAGCTTTAATCTTTTAACTAGTTCTAAAATCTCGTTTCTCATAAATGACAAGTACTTTTGCTAGTTTGTTATAAAATATTTTAAATATGCAATCATAATATGATTTTTTTTTTTTTTTCATTTATTAATTTTTGTATTGCTTACCCTCGGATCACTGGAGCCAAGGAGGAGGGAAAGGAAAAAAGAAAAAAAAAAGAAAGCAAGAGAGACATTTAAGTTTAAGATGTGAATACAGATATGGATATTTAAATGTGAGTGATGCAAAGTACAGGTCCCTTATACAGATACAGGTCTAGATACGGAAAGAAATGGATAAAAGAAATGACTGACCAGATACCTGGACCTGAGAAAGAAGTAAGAAAAAAGAAGGCAAAAAAAAAAAAAAAAATGTTGGTATGATGGCTTCATACCTCCAGGGTTCAATATTAAGCTCAGGTTACTATGTTCACATATTTTTTCCCGACCTCTCCAGTTTCCTCTCATCTTCCTGATCAAATTACCACTCATTGCCAGCCACCACATGGCCTCCTGTGCACCACAAAATCATTCCACATTGATCTCGCCTCATATAACCCTGAGTTCTCGGAGTGAAAGCTCGGTGATTAAACCAAGAGCTGCATCCAAGATTGTGAGACTTTTATCAAATAATATATAATAACAATCACAGAGGATTTATTTTTTTCTGTTTATCCATTAATTAACACACATGCATAGACACAGAGTGGTGAGAGCGCAGTGTGAAGTCAGGCCATGTCTAGTGGGTGTATTTATAAGTAATGAAGGCCGCCTAGACTTGCGTGCCACAGATGCTTCGGGTATTACCAGAACAGTGACCAAAGGCCAAGCACATTCCTGAATCCCTTCATAACACGCACACACACACACACACACACACACACACACACACACACACACACACACACACACACACACACGTTTCTGTAATGTCTGATTGCCTACTTGTCGTTTTCTTTCTTTCTCTCTCTCTCTCTCTCACACACACACGTTTGCATACATTCCCTCATAGAGTGCTAGATTTTCCAGTCTGCTCCGTGTCCAAAATAAAACTGGGTTCATTGTGGCTATTCTTAGTTGTGGGAAGATATCCGTTTTTCAGGAGTTGCAGCAATGACAGGCACTTCCTTAAAACACCGTGGAAAAGCTGAGAGTACATTTGTAAAGGCAGATGGGAAAAAGGTTAGGAACGAGCACAGAGCCAAAGAGCACTTTACAAGGCGAGACTTCCTCTTGTAGTATCGTTTCAACAAGACAATAACAGCAGTTACAGTATACCTCCATCCTCTCCTGAGGTCAGGGTGGTGGGAAAGTCTACGAAAAAAAAAAAAAAATTAATAAATCACTAAATCAAAACCCAAATCAAATGAATGCACTTTGTTACACTAAGAACATAACAATAGTCTCACACTCAGGATCATGTAATACTGGTAGTAGGCTGAAAAAGTTTATTAACTGATTAATTCATATAAAATAGGGACAATTTATGTTAAAACTAAACAATTAAATAAAAAAAAAACTATAGTTAAAAAATACATTACAAATAATGATTTTCTATTAAACACTTGGGGGCATGCTGCTATAGGAAAATAATCAGTGACAGGGGATGTGATAAAACAAAGCAGAATTACCAAAAGCATGTTCCCTCATAAGAACACACACCAGAAGTTTATTCTTTTTAAGCCCCAGCAATTTGCTGATCCAACACTAGAACACAGAACACTTTCAATTTATTCATTCATATATATTTCATATATAAGTCTACCTGAGCCTCCAATGACTACCTGGACTCCATATTAACATCAATTATTAAGAATTAATTATTAATCTATTAAGAACTGTTATACTGAACTGCCTGCCACCTAACACACAGTATGAATGCAGATCAAATCCTCCTTTCTGTTTCACCCAGATGAGGATGGGTTCCCTGTGGAGTCCGGTTCCTATCAAGGTTTCTTCCTACTGCCATCTCAGGGGGGTTTTCCTTGCCACCGTTGCCTTCGGCTTGCTCATCAGGGACTATCTGACTATCTGACATTTTAATTCATACACATTCACATTTCATACAAAGTTAAATAATTCTTTTGATTGTGTAAAGCTGCTTTGCGACGATGACAATTGTTAAAAGCGCTATACAAATAAAACTGAATTGAATATATTTATATTTAATATGTGTAATTAATGTATATTATGGTAGCTCTTATTCTGTGTAAGCTGTCATGTTACCAAGAAACAACAAATCATAAATTACTTGATCCTGAAAACTGCATTTTTTAAAATTATGTTGCAGTTTTGATTACTTTTTCTCCAGATGAACCTGCATTAATTAGCTACAGTGTTTCTCTTAATCCAGATATTTTTGAAATAGCACAGGTTTTAAGTCTGAAGCCTTTTCTGATGCAACCCTCCCTGGTTTATCAGGGCTCGCTACTAGTCCACCAAGAAGCCAGCTTGTGAGAAGCCACCTACGAGTGGAATTAAAGTGAACCTGGACTTGATGAAATTGTTTGTGAATGAAGACATGAAGACATTTTAAGACTTCAAGTACAGTACGGTGGTCGGACTCGTAACTGCAGTAACACATCTGATTGGTGCAAACAGCGCAATGTGGCCTGGAGACCACTGCAGTTGTTTCTGTGAACATTCAGCAAGTGGAACACCTGGTGCTTGAAAATCAACTGCACCTGTCTGTGAGAACTGTACACAGAATCATTCACCAGGGCCACTTGCACATTACACCAACTCGGTTGGGAGTTATTTCCACACCCCCCATACAGTTCCTTTGCTCCAAGCCATTTGCACAAGTTTGGTCTATTAAAGGAGTTCCTGGGAGGCCAGCGTTTCAGACGTGAAGCAGGCAGTCTGATCATGGCTCTGGCATACTGAGAAATCTTTCTACATCGATGGTATCCAAGCACTAGTGAAACACTGGGATTTGAAGTGCATTAGCGTAGAAATAACAGGTGTTTTTACTCTCATAACTGTGTTCTGTTATTGTGCATAATCAAAAGTCAAGAGTGCATTAATATAAACCCCCCAATCAGTGCTGCATTTATGTTAAATTTAAATAAACCCTTTCTGACCAATCAGATTCAAGAATAATTACTGTGGTATAATAATTCAGTTTTGACATCATGATTAGCCATTTTCTGCAACTTGTTGATTCCTAGTTGAATCACTTTCTCATTGCAATTGACTCCTTTGAAAGAATGACTCCTTTGCTTGGACACTCTCAGAGCAGATGTCTTTTCTCTTTTTTTTCTCATTCTTCTGTTTGACTGCTGTCTTCTCAAACAAACCACCATAAAGTGATCAAACACAACAGGCTTCGATTCAAACAGACAAAACGTTGCATATGTTAAAGCACCATTCTAGAATATTGAGAAGAGCAGAGTAATTACACCCTGTGTTTGGCACATGATGAAACCTCTCGTTCATTCCCTAAGTTTCTCATCTGAGCTTGACTTTTTGCACTGTATCACCAGTAATATCTCCATTTCATGTCTTGCTTTGTGCTTTTTTCATGTTTAAACACAATTCAACAAGACATACTGTACCACTTTTATTTTCTTTACTCTTTAATCTCACTTTTAAATATCCATGAGCTGTATGTTAAATATTAAAGGTCTTGTCTTTGTCAAAAAACAATCTGTAAAATAGTAACTAAATATTGTCAACTGCTCTCATTCCCTTTCAGTCTTTCACACAAATGCACTCATTTTTTATTTATTTTTTGTAAGTGGGAAGATGGTATGTCAATGCAAGTGGGAGGAGAATCAGGGAGCGGGACAGTATTGCGTTCCTTTCCATCACATCACTGGAGTGGAAAAGTGATCCAACAATAGCCGGAGGTGAGTAAATAAGGAAAATGTAACATGCAGAAGAATGAAAGTGGATTGGATGCTGTGGCATGCAGACAAGCACTTTCCATGTACAAAAGTGTATCCTCCAAGGCCAACTGCTTACACCAAGCAATTGTATCACCTAGTGATTTCAAGAATAAGCCTCTCTACACATGCTTTTTCGTTCTCTGTAGAAAATGCACGTATAACAAATAGGGTAAACAAAGAAATCTGGAGGCCTCTATTCCTCTGTGGATATGTACATTACTCAGGCATGTCAAAGATATTCACATCCTTGTGGATACAGTAGAACCTTGGATTACGAGCATAATTTGTTCCGGAAGTGGGCTCGTATTCCAAACACTCGTAAACCAAATCAAACCTTCCCATAAGAAATAATGAAAACTCAAATGCACTCCCAAAAAAATAAATACAGAAAAATAATTAATACAATATATAAAGTAAAAATAAAACAAATTAACCTGCACTTTACCTTTATAAAAAGTAAAAAATAAATCTCAACTGATAAGTGTTTCCATTTATTATTATAGGCGCCGTGTATTTGTGTGTGTGTGTGTGTGTGTGTGTGTGTGTGTGTGTGTGTGTGTGTGTGTGTGGAATTAGCCCCTTCCCTTGCTTTGTCTTACATAGTAAAACTCCTCCTCCCTCCCCCCACCTCGCTTTTTAAGTTTCACAACAAACACACACACAATGGAGACACTGTTTTAATGGGAAAAAAATAAATGACACTAATGACACTCGGGTGAGCGCAAACTAACAGAATCACTGCTGTAAAGTAAAAAAAAACAAAAAATAAATGAACCAGTACCTTTGAAAAGAATCGCGACAGAGCAGAGTTTCTGTGTAGAGCAGAGTGTGTGTGTCTGTGTGAAGTTGGGGAGTGGGGTTGTAAAGACGAGAGAGTGTGTGTGTGTGTGTGTGTGTGTGTGTGTGTGTGTGTGTGTGTGTGTGTATGTCGTGTGTCAAGAAACTCGGCACTCGTAAACCAAGACATGCTCGTTTTTCAAGTCAAAATTTATTAAAAATCTTTGCTCGTCTTGCGGAACACTCATAAACCGAGTTACTCGCAATCCGAGGTTCCACTGTATCTTGTAAGACTGAGCAGCAGCATGGCTGTGCAGAAATGTTTTTTTTAGCAGCAGTTAGCATTGCTACTGGACTACAAGACTTTTTTTATAAAGAGGAAACTTAAAATATTACTGTAAAAAAAAGTGAATATGCAATGTTTTGTATGATGAAACAGTATGGATTCCAGTCCAAGTCAATCATCTCACCGTGTGTCCACCCAAAGACACATAAAAGATAATAAATTAGTAAAGTGCAAATGTGCATGGTGTTTGCTTTGTAGTTTTTTTTGCAAAGTAAAATGCACACAAAACTGAAGTTCAATTTTGGTAATATTGACTAAAATTCATACCAGCAAACAATAATGCCAGTCTAAACAAAATACCACAATGCATTGCTCAACATTTAGCTGAAATCACCTTGAGGTATAAAATATTTTTTTTTGAAAGTGTAGTTTTTACATTTTTAACAATTCTTGAAGCATCGCCTACTTCCTAGTTAACTTTGTGACTTGTTTCTACATTGTAGAACATCATCCTTGCTTTTTCTGTAACAGTGTAAGTGAAAAGGCTTTAGATACAGAAAAATCTAATATTAAATTGAATACACACACACACACACACACACACACACACACACACACACACACACACACACTGTACACTATACATATACCCCCACATACCATTATCCCTGCATGTACACTTTACCTTTGCTATTTATTCTAAGTGTTTTCAACATATTCAGTAATATACACAAAGCACTTCTTTATAGTAAGATGGACCTAACCCCTCCTCATTCCTGTACTTTGCAAGGATCATTTCTTTATATTTCCTTGTGAACTGTTTTATATTTGATACTCATTTTAAATCCTTACCTAATCTGTTCCACAGTTTCACGCCACCGACAGACAAACACTTTTAACTGTTGTAGGGATACCATGCACTTTTAGATTTATCTTGCCTCTTAAATTATAACTCCTTTCAGTCTTTAAAAATATTTTCTGTATTTAAAAATATTTTCAGGTAACAGATTATTCCTAGCTTTATACGTAGTTAATGCAGTCCTGAATTCCAGAAGGTCAAAGAATTTTAACATTTTACTGTAGATTGTACAAATAGTGAGTTGATATGATCCTATAGGGACATCCTATATTATAAACAAGTCTCATGGTTCTTTTATGGAGTATAAACAGAGGTTCTTGTAAGCTTTTGTATGTGTTTCCCCAGTTATCAATACAGTAATTTAAGTATGGCAAAATCAGTGAGCAATACAGTGTGTGGAGTGACTTCTGATTAAAAATGTGTTTTACTTTGGCCAGAATAGAAATCATTTTAGTTCATTCTAGTCATGTTTGATGTGAGATTTCCAGCAGATTTTGTCATCTATTATCACACCCAAGACTTTTACATACTGTATGTTATTTGTATATAAAATAATTAAATGGTAGGGAAGGGATTAGTACTGAAATTAATGGTAGGGATTTATTACTAAATTAAGCACCGATATTCAGAGCCTGGTTATTAGTACTGACTTTGAGCCACACCTCTGGTTTTCACTAACTCCACCCTGTGTGTGCAAATCCTGTGAAAATCACTTACTCTGTTACCCATTGGGCACTCAGACTAGCCCACAGGTCATCTGGAGAAGGTCTTTAGGTCATCTGCAAGATGATATACAGGGTGGGCCATTTATATGGATACACCTTAATAAAATGGGAATGGTTGGTGATATTAACGTCCTGTTTGTGGCACATTAGTATATGTGAGGGGGCAAACTTTTCAAGATGGGTGGTGACCATGGTGGCCATTTGGAAGTCGGCCATCTTGGATCCAACTTTTGTTTTTTCAATAGGAAGAGGGTCATGTGACACATCAAACTTATAACACGCTCATCACGTGTTAACCTCTTCGACATGTCAATGGCTGTGAACAAAGAGAAACTTGTAAATAACTCATGAAATAATAAAGTTACGTAACCAAGCACACCATTGTTTTTCTTGTGAAATTCCCAATAAGTTTGATGTGTCACATGACCCTCTTCCTATTGAAAAAACAAAAGTTGGATCCAAGATGGCCGACTTCCAAATGGCCACCATGGTCACCACCCATCTTGAAAAGTTTGCCCCCTCACATATACTAATGTGCCACAAACAGGACGTTAATATCACCAACCATTCCCATTTTATTAAGGTGTATCCATATAAATGGCCCACCCTGTAGATTTATAAAGCCTGGAGTGTTAACTTGTTTTTTAGGGCTTTAATGGGTTTTAATGATGTCCTCAATACTTCTTTCATTATAAAGATGTCCTGCAGTCCTTAGTGTACCCACTGGCCATGCTCCATCATGAACATGAACGCAAGTCTGTTTTTCTTTTGCTATTTAGTATTAAACATGGATCCTTATTCCATAAATATAGCACTATTTTCTGACAGTTTTATGTAGCCACAATATGTCAAGCTGAAACACATGTTTTGGACTCACAAAACATTAAATGTCATTCAAGGCTAAATATTTTCCATCCACCCATCCAGGAACATCTGTAGTCCAATAAGACAGTGGAGGGAAACAATAATCACCCTTGTATTTATTCCCTTTTTACAACCGTGGTAGAACCTCCGATCAGCATTCACACATGCCGTCACACACTAGGGCAACGAACGCTAATTAACTTAACCTGCATGTCTATGGACTGCGGGAGGAAATTGGGGAACCCAGATGAAACCCACCAAGCACTGGGAGAACGTGCACACAAACCCCGAAGCAGAAATCAAACCCAGACCCTGGAGGTGCAAGGCGACAGTGCTGATTAAGCCCCCATGCTACCATTGTCCTATTTGACGTGGCAGCATCTTAATCAGAAACATTGCTTACTTCAAGGCTTGGAATGCTCTCTATGGATAAAAACATACAATATAAGCTCTTTTTGAAGTGATCTATATGTATAAATATCGACACAACTTTTGTACTTAAGTGGCTGACTTGGCTCAAAGTAAATGAGTAAGGGTATAATTGTAGACAGAGCCCTGTTTACAAAGCTTTTCTAACTAATCCCCACTATTATACAATCTCACTGGTGGAATTCACATTCCATCAGGATATTTCAGTGTATTTCAGTTCTTTCTACTCAACTCGACTCTGATATGCTAATCACTGTTTTTGTTCAGATGAGTGCGATTTAAGCTCTGATGTTTTTAACTACTCTCTGCTTTACACCACTATGATCACCAGTGTTATGATATTCTACTCCCAGCAGCCGATATTTGTAGTTACAAATAAGTTGAAGGGCTTGCAATGGCATGGTACAGTAAGAACACCATTGTGTGGTATCCCGGACCATGACGTAAATCATGGATGCATCAGACGATCTGAATCTTTTTTGGACATCTCCTCTTATCTCTTACAGCAGCTTTGTATGATTTCCTAACCCTAAGGCACATAACAACTTAGCAATACATCATCCAAGCCATCTTTTGCTTCTGTAAATACTGTGCCCTTGGGCTACAAGAATTAAGTAACAACTGGAATTTTTAAGGGGTGTGAATCACTCTCTTTTAGATTCCATATTAAGCTATATTGCTTCTCCTGTGTAAAGTCATGTGGGGTCTGGAACCAGTCCCAGGGAACCTAGGCAACAAGGTGGTGCTCACCCTGGTGTCAACCCATCACAGGACACAAGTATACATACACTCACACGCCCAGTTGTACACTACCAGGAATTGGGAAATGTCATTTAGCCTACACCTGAAGACTTGAAAACCCACTAAGCATGGGACGAACATCCAAGCTCTGTAGTGCTTTACTGGAGAGTATATGATATTGTTAAACATGCAATGGTACAATACATTTCAATGTATGACACTTTCTTCATAATTCAGCAATTATACACTTAAAATTAGATGCAATGTGATTTAATTTCTAATTTTAGCTGTGGTGAATTCAAAGCTTTTCCTAAGAACACAGCAAGGAATAAACTTTGTTTGGGGTGCTAGTCATTGTGTTTCAGTTCAGGAAAGTTTTCAACTGAAAAGTTTTCAAAGTTTTCAGTTCAGGAAAGTTTTCAATCAATGGGATTGATTGATTTCTTGATTAATTGATTGATTGATTGATTTTTTCCCCCTAGAGGACTTTCAATACTTTCAACTACCGTTTCAAATATGTTTAACATGTATTGTGACTATAAACTGATGAAAGTATGGCCTGTATCTGTCTTACAGCTTGATAGAGAAATAGGTGGGGTGGAAAGTACAGATTAGCAAGTGCATACCAAAGCCTCAACTAAAACACATGAGCGGACACTGAGAAACTGTAAAAACAATCAGGACTCTGAGCTTCATCTTACTGTGCCATTTTGTATCAAGCAAAGAAGTGATTCTGGTTTCCCTAGATGGCCACCATTATAATATTACTGTTTTCTGCTACAGTGCATGGAGAGGTTAATGTTTGTAAATTACAATAACTCACACTGAAGTCAGCTGAATGTACTGAATGGCACAGGCATATTTTAGGAAAACAATGGCAAGATTTACTCAAATTGGTAAAGAGTGGTTCTGGAAACATGTGAAAAAAAAAAAATCACACATGAACTGGCCACCAAAGTGGCATGATCTTAAACCCATTGAAAGTCTTTGGCATGTGTTAGGAAGACTTTATGGAGTGGTTTAACTCATCCATCAGCACAAGATCTTGGCCAAAAATACAAGCGGTGTTCAAGTGCAACCTGGACTTGGGATGAAAATGGTGGCAAAGTTTTAAAGACAGCAGTACTTCCAGGAATGATAATCCTGGCCAATGTGGCTTTGAGCACCACTGCAGTCTTTTTCCTGAACATCCAGTAAATTGAAAAAAAAAAAAAAAAACGCTCTCAGAAAAAAAAGGCCTACTTTGATCCCCAAAGGCCTTCTATTTTGACATTCAAATTCAAATTCTAATTTTATTTGTCACATACACAATCATACACAGTACGATATGCAGTGAAATGCTTAGGCAACTGCCCTGACCTTAGAACAAGAAAGAAACAAACAAACAAACAAAAAAAAAAGTTACTTATCTAAGAAGGAATAAGAAAGAATGTCTATATAGGAAATAAATATTAGAACAAAAGTAAATTTGGACATGACCGTCCATGACCTCATACTGCCAACCGCACCACTTGCACATTACAGGAAATTGTCTGAAAGTTATTGACACATTCCTCTTACTGCCCTGACCTCTCTAGGTGATTTCTACATTTTTGGGTCAGTAAAAAAAGCATTCCTGGGAGTCCAGTGTTTCAGATGTAAAGCATGCAGTCTGATCATGGCTCCAGTGAGAAAACTTCCTACATTGATGGAATCCAAGCACTAGTGAAACACTAAGCACTAAGTGCATTAGTGTAGCAGGCAATTATACAGAGAAAATAAAGCTATATATAAATATTATTGAGAAAATAAAGCTAGTTTTTACTCTCTTAACCATGTTCTGTTCTGTTATTGGGCAGGCAGTGTATCACTGAAGTACTGGATGGTCTGAGGCAAATATTTACACAATCCAATTTCTTGACATTACTCTCACAGCTCCAGTAGCTCCATTTGTATACATTTGATTTCCACCCCCCCCCCCCCCAAAAAAAAAAAAAACTATTCTCTTAAGAAGTCAAGTATCTTTAATCAGTAAGAGTCAAGAGGGTTTAAACACTGATGCACTAATGTCTTTGTATGGTCTCTGTGTTGCAGCTGTCCATATTATTTCTGTCATGGGACTCCTTATAGTCTTTTACTCTCTCTAATGGGCAGTGGCATTGTGGGAAACCCACACTGACTCTGGGTGGTCCATATAAAAAGACCAATGCTTTAAGTTCACTTATTTATCTAAGTTTAGTGAAAGAAAGAGTTACAGTATGGAAACCAAACATTTAATAGATATTTTACATGAGATGTCTGTGAAATCCCAGCATGCCCTCTGACTGCCAGACTTCAGTTCAAAAATGAATTTGATCAACTTCAGTTATGCATTTATGCAACATCATACAGATATAAGATATGCAACAAGCCACCATGCACTGTGCATTCTGACACTTTTCTATCACAGCCAACTTTGACAGTTTTTCAGCAAATTCTGCTACTGTAGCTCTTTATGGGATCCAGTCCAGATAGACCAGACTCCTCCTTCTGTGGGCAACTATGAACCTTGGGCTCCCATGTCCGTGTTGCAGGTTCATTCATATTTCTTCCTTAGACCACTTTTGTTAGGTGCTAACCACTGCATACCGGGAACGCCCTGAAAAACCTGCTGTTTTTAGAAATGCACAAACTCAGTTGCTTGGACATCACATTTTGGCCCTTGTGAAAGTCACTCAGATCCTTAGATTTACCAGTTTTTCCTGCTTCCAATACACGAACCCGGACCCTGCAGGAGCAACAATTTCTTTTGATTGTGTGCAGTATACTTCATCCCTGCATTTCGTAATTCTTTTTGCCTATTTTCCTTGAATGTTTGGATAAATTTGACCAATTTTAATAAATTTTTCTGCAAACTCATATTTTTCTGTGGTGCTTTATTTGGCATGCACAATGAATGTCAAACCCTATTTGGTGTACATGTACTTTATGATGAATGGGATGCTATTTTGGAAGCCATTAAAACAGCCATCAGTTTGTGAGGTTTCCTAAAAAATCCTGCATGAAGAAAAATTTGCTGCAGATATCTGATCTTTTAAAAAAAAAAAAAAAACTCTGCTAAAAATATAAATGGAAAGAAATAATTCCTGCATGTATTATAAAATCATGAATTATATTTACATGGTAAGGTTAGGTAATGGTGGCGTATTATTTCCTTCTTGTCATGTTTTTTGCTTGAGAAAGCGCCATGTTTATTTACTTTGTAAAGGAATTTGGCAGCAGTGATACAAACCAAAGCGAAGCTGTAAGAGACAGTAACACGCTGTGGTAGTCGTCACGTGACTGTACTACATGCCTGGAGTCTAAAAGAGGAGCCTAATGGCAGGGTCTCACAGGACGGGGGCTTCTGTCTTCTACTTAACTCTATACACACATAGCTGAGTTCACATTCCCAGCTGTTGTGGCTCTGCCCTTCTCCCTGCCGAAATTATGCCATAAAGGCCAAGGTGGTCATTCTCACAACTCAAACAAACCATTTACTTGACATATCGCCATTGTAGTAGTATACGGTCCTACACAACATAATTATAATAGATGCAAATAAAATGGACTTGATTATCTGCATTTTGACTATAACCACAATGATTCACTGAAATGTATATATTTAAAAAAAGTTGCAGAAAACATTGCATTCTGCAACACTACCCTCTTGTGTGGCCCAGGCATAAGACAAACAAGATCCTAAGCGTCAGAACAAGAATCAGAAACACTGTTTACGCTGTACACAACATGATTTATACTGAAATCACAGATTTTGAGTTGCTCATTCATTTGCTTAGACTCCAATACATCCGTTTGTGAGTTGTTTAGGATCTCTGACTGATTTTGATGGATTTCCAGTTGTTTGGTTACCAGGAAATTTTTTTTTAAGTACGTGGTCATGTGTAATAATGGTTACATCAAATGTGTCATGAAGTGTAAAATTATCTAAGTTCAAGTTTATGTCTTATTCATTTTAAAATATTGCAGCAGCCTTAAGTATGCAGTGGCCACAGCGCGAACGATTTTGAAAAACACTAACTCTACCTGGCGCAATTTTGTCTCAGTAAATGAATCAGTTTTGATTTGTGATTGTGGTAATTTAAATATACAATATGCAAAGTATCAATAAGAGAAGAGGGGGTCAGAGCACACAGGGTCAGCCCTGGTACAGTGTCACCACAGAAGGTGGCAGCTGGGTGGAGCTGGGGCTTGAACCCCCAACCTTCTGACCAGTAACTTAGAGCTACCACTGCCACCTATTAGGCATATAAGGCAGCATCAGCTTTTTTCCCTTACAATGTACAGGAATGTAACATGTCTCATGAACACTAAGCGGTAATGCACAATAAGTGTTGTGGCAGTAGCATTACATTATGTCTCTACTTAATATTGAAGAGCACAATGCATCTCAAATGCACTTAACCAGATCTAATGATTATTAAACTTTCTAAAACAATAACATACAGTGGAAACTCAGATTGCGAGTAAGTCAGTTTACGAGTGTTCCGCAAGATGAGCAAAGATTTTTAATAAATTTTGACTTGAAAAACGAGCATGTCTTGGTTTAGGAGTGCCGAGTTTTTTGACAACACCACACACACACACACCGACACACACACACACACACTCTCGCCTTTACACCCCCCCTCCCTGGCTTCACACAGACACACACACACTGCTTTACACAGAAATTCTACTCTGTCGCAATTCTTTTCAAAGGTAAGGTGCTGGTTAATTTATTCTTTTTTTTTTTTACTTTACAGCAGTGATTCCATTAGTCTGTGCTCACGGGAGTGTCATTAGAGAAATTATTTTTTTTCCCGTTAAAACAGTGTTTCCGTCGTGTGTGTGTTTGTTGTGAAACTTAAAAAGCGAGGTGGGGAGAGGGAGAACGAGTTTTACTGTGTAAGACAAGGCGAGGGAAGGGGCTAATTCCACACACACACACACACACACACACACACACACACACACACACACACACACACACACACACACACACACACACACACACACACACACACACAAATACACAGCGCCTGCGCGCACAAACGGAAACACTTATCTGTTGGGATTTATTTGAACTTTTTTTAAAGGTAAAGTGCAGATTAATTTGTTTTATTTTTTATATATTGTATTAATGATTTTTTTGTATTTATTTTTTGGGCTGTGGAACGAATTATTTGAATTTCCATTATTTCTTAATCCAAGGTTCCACTGTATAGTGATTTTCAACAGACATTTTATTATATGTGTGGCTGAAGATAAAAAAAATGAAAGTAAAAAATCTGCATTTATCTCATTTTGCTGTCAAACTGTTCTTATGTTAATCTATTACTATGCCTTATAATGGAATAACCATTATTTTATGTCCATATCTTTGTAAGGCCACTGTGTCCCTGTAAGGTCTTTATCTGAATTCTCATTTTTAGTCTTGCTCAGCACTGATAATGTAAAGGAATATGCTAAGGATCAATAAAGCTCTAGTCTGTTTCCTTGACTGTCCCAATTGTCTCCTAAACTGAAAAGAAAGAAAGAAAGAAAGAAAGAAAGAAAGTAAAAAAACATGGTGTGACAAACAGCTGTTTCACTGACCCCGTCCCCAGTCCTTCTTTCTGTTCTTCATTGCTCTGAATGAACAGCTCTATTCTTTGAGAAAACTTTGAGAGAGAGAACATCAGAGAACATCATTCAGAATTGAATGCACAAGAACAGGCAGGCCTGGGTGATATTTCAGGACAGGAGACAAAGCGAGGAAGGCATAAGTTTAAAAAAAAAATCAGCATGTTACAGAGAGAGGCTCTGGTTCTGATAGAGATGTGGATATTTCTCAAGCTTTTTGTCTCCTCATCCTGGTTTCAAGCATAAGTCTGGAATGTGATGGAGGGAGGGGGGAAATGCTCCCATGCTCCTCACAAACGTGACTTTTTCACAGACAATCACTCTCAGTGTTCAGGCACGGACATTACACTGATCGGCATCTTAATTAGCTGCTTCACAGGGGAAAGTTGGATTCTGGGAATTTACAGAGACTACATCTATTCATATTGCAGTCAATGGAAAATCTCTTTTCCAGACTAGTGTAATTTGAGATAAGATAAAAAAAAAAAAACGTACATTGAATAAACAGTATTTTCCTAATGCAGCTGCTATAAATTTATATTCACAGCCACTAAACTACAAACAAGTATACCAGACTGTAACCACTATGCTTTTATTATTATTATTATTATTATTATTATTATAGTAAAACATCAGATTTTGCTAGATCTTTTTAAAATATATTTCTACGTAACAATGTACTGTACATAACAGAAATATGCCTCAAGACATTTGTAGGGTAGGTGTGTAATGGTTTATAAATGTAAATAACAGATTACAGTGCTTAAATATCATTGCTCAGTAGTAAAACACACCTGTACAAGATATAAAGAATTCCCTCTTTAATAGTTAAAGCTATAACTCTCTTTTTTTTATTCCCTCTTTTGGAATGGAGCTGGATGCTATTCAGGCTTGTGTGCTTCAGATTCCTCATACAGGACACACACTGCAAGGCGTGCACCATCTCTAATCTGATCTACAGTATCTCAGATGTGGGTGGAGTCACTAACACCTACTGCTGAAGTATAACCATTCCTCACAGTGTTCACATGGCCCCTACTGATCTGTACTGCATGCAGTAATGTTACACACTATACAGACAGTATGACAGTAAAAACTTGCTTTATTTCTCTCTCTCTCTCTCTCTCTCTCTCTCTCTCTCTCTCTCTCTCTCTCTCTATGTCTCTCTCTCTCTAATATATCATATGAATAATGTTTTGTTTCACTTGTTTTGCTGGCATATCATCCAGGTAGAACGTTTTCTCAGTACACCAGAGCCATGATCAGACTACTTCATGTACTTAATATCTGTAATACTGGCCTCCCAGGAACTCCTTTAATGGCCAAAACAGGTGGAAATGTCTTGGAGCGAGGTCAGGAATATAAGCATCTCTTCCCCAAGTTGGCAACAAGTTATCTGTCAACTTTCAAGGATCAGGTGAACTTGCTGAATGTTCACAAGAACGAGAGCCACCTCGTCAGGGATCGTCATTCACAGATGTACAACCTTCTTTAGAATGTTTGCACCGCTCAAATGTTTTACTGTAGCTAAGAGTCTCATCACCATACTGTGCAGTAACATCCTGATACTCTATTATACTGTACATCTAACAAATGTATAAACAGCAAAATAATTGCGGCTACATTAATTTAACTTGATTCAAATTAGATTTCACAATATTATCATATCATAAACAACCAGTCTATTGTCATAATCTGTTTCCTGTTCTCTTATGGGCTTTTATTGGGGTTCACATTGTGGTAGACCTGAATTGGCTAATTAATTTTCTCTATTAATACAAAATAATTTGGTAATAATTAACACAAAATAATTTGGTATATATCATTTTATGGCATTTAATTCTTAGTTTTTGAGAGATTTTCGACATAAATGGTTTCTAAGGTTTCTGATTTAGGAATCGATAGCCAACATGAAACTTTTTAATTACTTGGGTAATGTAATTTATTTATGTTGGTTCATCTGATTGGTGGTAATGTTAGTTCCATTCTCAGAATATCGCATAGCAGTGATAGATTTTTACTGCAAACTCTTCACAGTTACACTCACAGCAGTGCGTATGTACTTCTGCATTTAGAACTACAAAGATAAAAAATTACAACTGAAGGAAAATTGTTAAGCAGCAAAATTCTGACATTTTTTCTGACAAGTTTTTAATACCACCAACATTTTAGTAGTAACAGGATCTGCTTTGCTACTATACATGGTAAAGACAGAAGCAGAATAGTTCACCCTTTACTCACAATAAACCTGCCGCATATGACTAATTTCTAAGAGTTTTTTATTCCTGAGAAAAGGCGGAGGGTAGATAAAGTGGTCAGACATCTTTACTTTTCCTTACTCATTTTATTTGTCAGCGGCATACTGCACTGATTACAAAAATAACCGCTGGGGTTAGGTTTCCCCTTGTCGTTCTGACTCACACATCCACACACACTCACATGCCCTGGATACACACACTTCCCATCTGTCAGATGGCTGTGCACATCTGGATGACGTGAGTGTGGCCCTGTATTCACTCCACATTGTCAGCTCTGTCAACTCAGGCTTTTACACACACACGCGTGCGCACACACCGTTATTTTCATATGGTGATGTCAGAAACCTACTTACACTGGTACTAATTTCAATGAGAGCAATCTTAAAGAGTGTATCGTAAACATACAGTATTGTGCAAAAGTCTGGAGCCACCACTGATTTCTTGAAATGGGAACAAATATGACAAGTGCACACTTAAACACACTTTAAAAATTGGGTGTTTATGTAACAGCCTCAGCAGAAACCTTATTTCCCCTCTTCTCTGTTCCAACCACTCAGCATTCAGCATCACCAGTACACTAATCACTGGCCAAAGTTCATTTTTTTAGTTAATGCTTCAATAACAAACACACACACAAAAAAAAAAAACACACACACAGGTACAGGGACTGGACTGAAAATGTGAGCCAAAATATCCTTCAGGAAGCCTAGAGCATCCCAGAAATCTTCATCCTGCTTCCCTCAACAATTATCACCGTGGAGACCTGACCTCAACCTGATGAAGTGCTTTGAAAGGCTGATCAGAGACTTCATCATCTCCTCATTACCTGATTCACTGGACAGTTTTGATTCTATATGAAACCCAATGACTGATGATTCCATCTCGCAACTTCAAACAACACTAACCCACCTGGACAGTAAGAAGGATAACTGTGTTAATGTTCACTACAGTTCAGCATTTAATACTATCATTCCCTCCCCACTCACCACCATGTTGAAGTACTTGGGACTCAGATCCCTTCTGTGTCCGTGCATCTCCAGCTTCCTGACTGGGAGACCACAGTCAGTACGGATGGCCAGAGATGTCTCAGCCTCTCTCACCCTCAGCACTGGAGCCCCTCAGGGTTGTGTCCTGAGCCCCCTGTATGACTGCATAGCCACTACCAACTCCACAACTATCATCAGGTTTGCTGACGACACCGTTGTGATGGGCCTGATCACTGACAACAATGAGAAGGCCTAGCTGGAGAATATTCAAAACCTAGAGAATGTGTGTCAGAGGACCAACCTCCTCCTGAACATCAGCAAGACAAACGGGCTGATTGTAGACTTCAGCACAAAGAAAAAGAGGAGCTACTAGACCCCCATCATCAACAAGAGCCCAGTGAAGAGAGTGGACTGCTCCTGCACCATAAAGAGCATCCTGACAGGAAACATCACAGGACAGATGAGCTCTACAGAGGGTGGTGCAATCAGCTGAGCGCATCTTCTGCACCGAGCTCTCTGACCTGCAGACAATCTACAGTAAGCAGTGCTGGACCGAAGCCAGGAAGATTGTGAAGGACCTCAGCCACCCCAACAATGGACAGTTCTCTCAGTTGCGGGCAGGAAAGCAATTCCTCTCTCTGAAGGCCAACACAGAGACATTGAGGAGAAACTTCCTCCCGCAGGCTATTCAGGCCTTCAACCAGAACACCAAAAAGAACTAAATCAGATTCTTTTTTTTTGTTCACTCACACTATAAACACTGCTAACGCTTCAAAGTCAGGATGTAACACATTACTCATCACGTTGCACATTTGCACACTTCCTACCAATCGCAGGTCTCACACACACTTATACGCTCATTCGGACAATACAGGCAATTTGGGGACGCCAATTAGCCTAATCTGGATGTCTTTGGACTGTGGGAGGAAAACAGAGTAGCTGGAGGAAGCCCACCAAGCACAGGGAGAACATGCAAACTCCTTGCACACAGACCCCAAGGTGGGAATCAACCCCTAAGCCTGGAGGTGCAAGGCGACAGTGCTAACCACTAAGCCACCGTGCTGCCTCACATCAGACACTTCTATTTTAATTCTATTCAATTTAGCAGCCTTGGAAATATTGTACATTTTCCATCATAAAGTTTACCTGCTCATCTTACTACTCTATTGGAATATTCTATTTTTAATATTTCTCTCCAGTGCAATTTATTTAAGAGAAATTCTTCTTTTTAGGTCACAAGCAGTCATATAAGCATTTCACTGCATATCACACTGTGTATGGTGGAGTATGTGACAAATCAAATTTAAAGTTCTATCTATCTATCTATCTATCTATCTATCTATCTATCTATCTGTATGATGTATATATCAATATGCATTATAAAGAATGAAACACAATTACATTGCAGCATTTGTGCAGTGATATTTGTATACAGTATGTGGCCTTCAAGCAAAAGTAATTGTAGCTCACTAGCGTACATTGTTTTAAACTACGTCTGCACCATGAGCGCATGGTGATTCAACCTCTTAAGTCACATTTCATGGCGTTCCTGCAACACACACCTGTTTTTAGATGCAAGCATGTAACAGAATAGTCACATTAGTTTTACTATATGCGAAACATGATATCATGACATTTTACAGTGTCTCATAGCTTCGAATACCAATTTGAGTGTCTGTGCTGGACAGTTCTGTGTGTGTGTGTGTGTGTGTGTGTGTGTGTGTGTGTGTGTGTGTGTGTGTGTGTGTGTGTGTGTGAATTCTGCTGGATGACTCACTCTTTCCATAGCTGATATTCCAGAAGGAATTAAAACATCAGGCATGCCACTGATCACAAATCTCAGACAGCCAGCATTAACACAGACCGATCTGCGAGGGGCGCTGTCATGAATCCTGAGTGTGCAAGAATGCAAAAGTCTCTATAACCCCAATGCTGTATATCCTATAACAAGACAAAAGTTTAAGCAGTTAATTGAATCATGAGTGTAGTATATGTAGTATACATATAATTACAGTTAATAGCATAATATATAATAGTCTAGTGTGTAATATAGAATAGTATAGTA
This sequence comes from Clarias fuscus, assembly GCA_030347435.1. Lineage (NCBI taxonomy): Eukaryota > Metazoa > Chordata > Actinopteri > Siluriformes > Clariidae > Clarias > Clarias fuscus. The sequence continues at coordinate 5,751,284 of CM059220.1, read as the reverse complement.
CAGGATATTGTAGTACATCAGAGTATGTTAAAATATAGTATAGTATAGTATAGTATAGTATGAAAAACAGAGAAAATTAAGAGGAAAGAGGAAAATAGAGGATTTTTTAAATGATTATCTACAAAATAGCATGTGTCAGAGTATCAAAAAAGCATTTCACTCTTGTTTTGTAGTATATTATGGAGCATTGGTATAACTTGCAAACATTTGCACTTGCAATGCTAATTATTACTAATAAGGATATACATATAATAGATTTGGTAAAAATCCTAAAATAAATGCTTTTGCTTTTAATCTAATTCTTAAGATTAATATGCAAGTTAGTTGAAGTGCCTCTTTCCTTTAAGTGCAGTTTGCTTGCTTGACAACAACTGAAGGCACTGCACAGAGCTACCTTAGCACATGTACGAAAATAGCTCTGTCATTAATCCCAAACGAGAATCTCCTCTCTAAGACATAACTTTCTAATAAACATTTCTATTTGTAAATCATGTACAACCTCTGTTCTGGTACTCTAGGTTGAGTGTGACACAGGAAATCCTGAACGTGTGGCAGGAAGCGAATTAAAATCTGCATAGCCTAAAGGTGAAGAGTGAAGCCCAGGGAGAAAGGGCGTGCTTGAGTTATCTTTGAAATAAACAATATCATTAGTGTAGCCAGAAAGCCGTTAAAAATCTGCTTAGTGGACAACAAGACCTCAGGGTGGTGGTGGCGTTGTGTCCATGCTGATTAGTAGCCTTGAACTTTTCTTGCAGCTTTGTTAACTTAGCAGTTGGCCGAATAAGAAATGGAAGTCTGCCTCAGGCAAAAAAAGGCAACAGTTTTTGTAAGGTTGAGGTTTTAACAACGTTTGAACGTTTAAACAATGACAAAACTGAATGGTGTTCACTATATTAACATTGTAAGATCAAAATCTTTTTTGAAGCAGTTTATGTTGACCCATAATCAATTGACCTTCAGTTATTAAGTAAATGTGAACAAATATGCATTTGTACTGTATTATACAAAATCATATCCAGTATATTACATATTCACTCACTCCCTCTATGTACTGCTTCTCCTCCACAGGGTCACAGAAGGGCCTGGAGCCTATTCCAGGACCTGGAGGCACAAGGCGGGGTATATTCTGGACAGGGTGCCAATACATTGCAGGGCACATCCTATATATTACAAAGTTGCTTATTATATGAAAAAACTATTATCTGAAAAAGTTTAAGAAGTTAATTGTATATATTTGTACATATAATTGTAGTATATGTAGTATACCTATAATTACAGTTAATAGCATAATATATAATATAGTCTAGAGTGTAATATAGAATAGTACAGTACGGATATTGTAATACATCAGAGTACTTTAAAATATAGTATAGTATAGTATACAGTATAGTACAGTATAGTATAATATAGTATGGAGTATGATGTAGTATAGTACAGTAGAGTGCAATATATTACATTTAATATTACAATACTTATATTTTTATATATATTCTTGTCACCCTTTGTTGGATCATTCAATTCAAAAAGTGTTATTGACACATGTTAGATGCTCTTTGTGATGCAACCCACTCATTTCCCAGGCTTGAAACTGCCACTGAGGATGCCCTCATCTACAGTGGCTTGGAATTAAATATGGTCATTGGGTTGACCCTCCGATTAGCAGCCCAGAGTGCCCCCCCCCAACCCCCCCGAGTATCACCACTGCCCCTAGAACATTGCAATACACAGGAGTATAGTATAGTATACTGTAGTATAGAAGAGTATAGTAATATCATAACATACAGTAGCATATCATTGTATAGTGTAGCATAACATAGCATAGATTAGTATGAAACATGATGTTACTTATAATATGAGGTACATTATCTGTTTTTTCATCTATTAACACAAAGTTCACCCATCAGAAAGTTCAGTCTTCTGAAGTGGAAAATCTGAAGGGTGAAGGGTGCACATTTTCTTGCAATTCATTCAAGCGGTACCTAGGTGAACCATGACCTGCAACATTTGTGGTTGTTTTGGCCACAAAAATAAATAAATAAATAGATAAATAAATAAATAAATATATATATATATATATATATATATATATATATATATAAAGATGAACAATTAATAAAATAGGGGCAACGTGGTTTCCTTACTATTTCTTAGTTTCTGCTCAAAAAAGAAATAAATAAGTAGATAAGTAAGTGTGTGTGTGTGTGTGTGTGTGTGTGTGTGTGTGTGTGTGTGTGTGTGTGTGTGTGAATAAAATTTCATTTTATTCTTTCTGCTTGTACCTGAACACAGATGTCTTGATGTTCTCTTTGTACATCGTGCATTGTTAAATCGTTTGAACATTACATTTATTGTTCCATTGTGGATTTAATAGCATTGTTCATTTAAGAGCTTTATGTTCTACTCCTATGTTTAAAGCATAACTCAGCCAGTCATGCTCACTGAGTTGCCAGCACACCTACATCAGAGAATACCAGCAGACAATGGCCACCATCGTTACCACCAGCTCTAGTGCGCGTATGTGTATGTATGCCGCTTCAGTAGTCTGCTGTACTGCGAGTGGGCGAGATGCCAGGCTTAGCGGCCGCTGCCCCGTTGCCCCCGCTCGACCATGCCTCGGCTGGAATGTGATGACTGGCGCGGTGAACAGAGCCATGTATTCATTCTGAACAGGACTGGGCTTTGGCTCTCTCTTTACTGACACACACGCCTGCTAGACATGCGCTTTCTAAAGGGGCTGTACTGAGCCTCCTCACTGCTGACGGTCCTGAATTAACCTTCATGTTGATATTTCACTGACTCAAGCAATCAGTTAAGAACTATAGATATATTACCTGTGAGCTTAGATTGTGATGTCAGTAAATAGCAAATTACATCCATATAAGCTAGAAATATATGCATTATTATATATTAAATATAAATATATTATTATACTACATGATTAACTCAACAAAGTGACCAACTTACTAAGTTACTACCTTGGTGAAAGTTTGAACATTTTCCACTTGGGCTCATTTTTAATGAGATTTGTTTGGCACACCAGTGAACTTACATTTTATATTTCGTAATGTTTTCCAACAATAGTGGTCCATGAAAAAGTTTTTTTTTAAAAATGAATGGAAAAAGTGATTATCAGGAGCAAAAGTGATGTTCCATTGTTCCTCTGTCCATCATTACTAATGACTTTAGACCAATAACACAGCCTTGCTTGTTTACACAGGATGTTATTGAGTAGATTTTTCTTCTGAACGGGAAGGGGGCTGGAAAGTGATTCCTGGAGGCAAATAAAACTCCAACTTGACTCAAACATCCACAACAGGAGGGAATTATTTAGGAGTTTTTTTTTTTTTTACATTTTATTTTAAAAGCCTAATGTAGACTGTCCAATGTACTTATTAAACCCCACAATGCACTGCAGGAGGTTACTGCGTGAAAAAATAAGCCTGAGGAATGTCAGTACTCATAACACACATACTGTAATAGTTTAGAAACATTACACTTATCAATCACTTGCAAGTTGAAGCATCAAGTCCCACTCAGAATTCACTTGGAATTAACATTATACTAGATATTCGAGACATTTCATTAAAATTACTGTGTTTACCTGGACAACACAAATAATCCACAGTGATTTATGACACACTAGTTCAAAATCATCTAGGGACGTTGGAATAATTCTTTTAAGAGGAGGTGCTGGATTTTTTTCCATAAGGTGCAGCTAGCCAAAAACAGCCTTTGTTTTGATGCATGGCTCGTTCATCTGTCTAACGAGTTATTCGTTTCTGATTGGACAAGGCAGGGACATTTTACGAGTGGGGATATCCTGGCACAAGCCCACACCACGTTGGAAAAACGTGATTCATTCAATGCGAACTAAAGTAGCTGGACTACAGGCAGTGATTTTGAAACGTTACATTAGACAGTTGCTGAGTTAGCAAATGAATTATGGGGAATGTTTGACTTAATATGAAACATTGCCTTAATTTAAGTCTGCAAATACAAAAAAAAAGGAAAACAAAAATCAGAAACACAAAACATAAAAACCCAGTCTGGAGTCTTTAAATACATTTTGTCAGTATCAACAAAAAAGATTCAACAATTTTTGCATACTGCACGTTTATGGACATTTGCACACATCCTAGACACTTATGGACAATTAATGGACATTACACATCCACACATTCATGCATATTTGCACACTCTCTGGACATTTCTATTTAAATTCTATGTCAATTTCCAATTCTTATTTTATTCTATGATTTGTTTCTTATTGATAATCTTGTTTTTTTGTTTTTTTTTTAGGTCACAGGCAGTCTTATAAGCATTTCTGTGCACACTGTGTGCTGGGTATGACTGTGTACGGGACAAATAAAATTTGAATTAGAATTTTATTTGATTTATGTTTATGGAATTGTTAAAGGATGATCCTATGCTACATCCATAATATTACATAATATTAGTCAGCTAAATATAAGATTAAATTCTTTATTGAAAAAAAAAAAAAGTTTTGTAAGTTGATGATGGTGGAGCCACTCAGGTGCTTCAGGTGGGGGTGTGACACTCCTGCTTTCAACGTCTATGGAGTCATCATCTGGTGGAACATGATCCGGATGCAGATTTACGTTTTTCATACAAATGAAACAAGAACTTAAAAAAAAAAATGCAGATTTAATAATTATATGAAACCAAACTGGCAGTAGTCCATTGTGTCCAGATTTTTTATATTTGCTTCAGCTTGGCTTCTGTAGCAGATCCTTAGCTTATAGAAACCATATGCAATTATGTAAATTATTTCACTAGCTACAGACTTAGAACATTTATTCAATAGCAGAAAATCACAGAATTTCAGATTGTTTTTTCTTTTTTTTTAACCCTTGAAACTCCACCGACACAGATATGTGCCGGCAACACAGCATGGGTCAATGACGAGGTAAAAAATACATATGTGCTTATATATAAGCTTTTCTGGAGTGTGTTAACAGGGAGGCTTCAGACTACTGACATTTGTGGATATGTCAGGTAGAACAAAAGTTATCATTAATTTTTATAAAGAGTACATTTTACCACTAACAGAATATGGGAATAAAGTTGCAAAACTGTAGAACTCACAAAATAAGCATGGTATTATTTATTTTTTTTCCGTTGTTTTCAGGATTGTTGTCGTGTCATCTTAAAAAAAATAAAATAAAACACAATTTGTGTCAATATGAAACTGAGAGCACCAGACTTGCACGTCTTGTCAAAAGACCACACATTTAGAACATATATTTAGGAGATTTATTAAAGTTCGGAATGTACCAGGCGTGTGTTTAGATGACGCAGCTGCATAACTGTGAGATTCCTTACCCCAATAAGAGCAGCACTCTTACTCTGTACTCACACTGCACAGTGCGAGCTGTTGAATCTAACAAGCTTGTCTCTTGGAGGTTATTAAAAAGTTGTTAACTTAATGCATTTTGTTTTTATCATTAACCTATGATGTTTTGCAATATCAGTTAATTTATGTGACATTAATAAAATGTCTATGAAAAATGTTAATTAAAATAAAACAGAAGATGTAATGTTATTTAAAGGGGACAAATTATGCAATATTGACTTTGTGTTATTTTTAGACATAACTCAAAATAGGTCTCAAGTGTGTGTGTGTGTGTGTGTGTGTGTGTGTGTGTGTGTGTGTGTGTGTGTGTGTGCGCGTACATATGTGTGCACAAGAAAGTGAGGTAAAAAAAAAAATTCCCTGCTTTTCATCCTTTGTCCCTTTTGTATTGGTCAGGGCTTTAACAAGCCAATTAGATTTTTTCCACTAATGTGACCTCATATAAGAATATCTGGCCCCTGGCTTGTTTCTCAGCTCTGCTGTTCTCTGGTCAAACAAATCTTAGGGAGTATGACATTATTTAAGTCACGTAGTGTAAATTTGCCTGTATTAAAGATATGTTTCTTTACAGTTCAGTATGTGGGCCTGTCTGCAATGGATTGGTGTGATGTGCACGTTGCTTAGTCCATAATCAGATTGCAAATGACAAAAGTCTAAAATAAAGCACTGGTCGGATGATCTCCACCATCTCTCAAAGATCAAGAAAGATATGGAGAGAAGGCTCAAGGGAGCATCAAGGAAGGCTCTTTTCTGTTCTGACACCTAAGTGGTGAAGTGAACTTCCTCTAGATGTCCGTACAGCTGAGTCTCTGTCAATCTTTAAACTTAAGCACTTTTGTAAGTTGATCTGGATTAGAGCGTCTGCCAATGGCGTAAATATAAATATAAACAAACAATGCCTTTGACAGTCTGCAAATCAGGTAATGTCCACTAGAGAAAAGCCATTATGGAAATGTACCAAAATGAAAAGAACAGTATATTGTATATACAGTCCAAGTACCTACAGTAGTGTAATGTCTGCCCATAAAGTTGGGCTTTACCAACTTGAGTTCAAGTGAAATTTGCCCTCACTTAAGTTACACATATGGTGTATTAAAAGAGTAAAGTAAAGAGAGGTAATGCAGGGCTTTACTACCTTTACCTGCATCACTGATGTGACATACTGTAAGAAGCTGTGATATGGTCTAAGCATGGGGTAGGGCTGAGTTTCTCAGGTTTAATACTTTGGTTGTCCCTTAGCTCAGGTGTTACAGCATAACAAACAGAGCATTCATGAATACAGATTAGATTACATTACTCCCCCCAGATTACTCTGCTTTTTTTTTTTACCCGAAGAAGCACAGATGGGAGTTATAGAGGTTATTGAAGTAGACTGTTTAGTCTTGCATGATGGACATTGTGAGTGAGTTAAGGGGAAAAGTAAACAAGAGACTGTGTGGATACTACTGTTTAAACAGTAGTTTGTCCTCTTTGGCATGTTTTTGGAGCAAATTTCCAGTCATTAGGTAACAGATTTGAGGAACAGGAATGAGAGGTATGCCTGAGCAATCCGTCTCCTCTCCACTTAGGTAACTGCCACACCCATGGCATGACTGAAATGTAAACCGAGCTGTGCCGCCCTCAGTAACCAAGAGCCAGATTTTCTCCCTTTCACTCCACCTCTCTCTCTCTCTCTCTCTCTCTCTCTCTCTCTCTCTCTCTCTCTCTCTCTCTCTCTCTCTCTCACCGCTCAACTGAAACCCATCCTGCAGAGTCCTGAGATGCCTTTAGCGGAACGCCAAATCGATTTGCTTTCCCACTCACGTCACATGATGGCTCGCTGTACACTCAAGCCTCAATTTGCGTATGCTGTTCTCAATTCTCCCGTTTGCTGTAAGTGCATGGATTAGCTTTAGCGTATCTGAGGCCACAAGTGTAAAAAAAAAATAAAGGCGTTATTTTTAGCAGAGCTTTAAAAAAAAAAAAAAAAACATAGCACACTTCACTTTACAGTATGTCCCAAATCCAAACCCAGAAGTTAAAAATAGTTTTCTAACATTAAAACATATTATTTTTTTCTATGATCTGAATTCTCAAGGGTGTTGCAAGGTCCAATTGCGTTAATGCTTACAGACATGCTAAATAGATTCAGCTCTTCAAGCTGAGTGCTATTGATGCTAGAAGCTCAGTTTTGGCCCCTGGCGCATGAATGGCATGCCGCAAAGCAGCCCAGCCAGCCGAAAGACGCAAGGTTGCTCCATATATAGGTGGCTATAAGGTTTCACTCACGTTCTAGTTTGAAGTCTTTGCCCTAGAGGACAAATTTTACCAGTTATATCGACATGACTTCATAGGGCAAATTTGATCCGATATGAAAGTAAGAAAAAGCCAAAGAAAAGGTTTTTCCCATAATTGATCTGATCATAGCACTTGTATATTAGTGTGAGGTTTATAATCTCGGTATCAGTCCATGGAGAAATTATACAAAAAAACAACAACAATTTTTTAAGCTGGTTGGATTTTAAAAAGCTGATACTCCACACATACACACCTCCCATCCAAACAACTCACTCATCGCTATTGGCATGATTGCCTGGAGTTGGCAGCAGCTTCATGCTGTGTTATTTTACTTTCTCCAGGACGCGATATCGAGGTAAGTGCTCAGGGGTCTTGGCTGAAAAACAGAGACACTACCAAGCAGGGATTTATGGTTGTCAAAACGTTGTGGAAGATTAATTTGAAAATATTACAGTATATATGTTGAGACACTGTTGGTTGTTTAGGAAAGTTAAAATTACTCTGATGAAATTATGTTGGACCAACAGTGACTACATGTCACTGGCATGAACTTTGAATGAATGAAACCAACATAATGTTGCCAATAAGCTTGGATAACAATATTAATTAAGAGCATTTTTGTTGTCCATCAAGTGAAATATAGTACGGTAATGGTCATATTGCTGCTAGTAGCTTTTTTTTTTTTTTTTTTTAACTATGCCAATACCCTGACTGGGACTCGAACTCAGTTTTGACAGCCAGAGCACTGGTCACCAGGGAGCCTGCTGGTGGCAGTAGGAAATGCATTTGGACATTACATGATGACCATACTACAATATCATAGTGTACTGTAGATACTTAATCACTTACTGATTTACCACATTTTGTTCCATTCCAAATCAATAGTTCTTCTTTGCTTTTTGCTGTTGCTATCACTAGCACTGGTGTTGCTGCATTTGGCAGCTGTAGTGCACTTCATGGTAATTACAACACTCAACGGATGAGCAAGTGCTTTGTGTACAAGAGAAATGGGGGTGTTTTTTCAGGAAGCCGTTGTGTTCATCCTGTTCTCCATATGAGATTTCTGACCTCTTTTATGAATTTTAACCATAATAGATGGATAGAAATAAAAGGTTAATTTTATACTGTTATAAGGTTGTGTTGGGGTTCATTTAATGTTATCCCAATGTCATATTACTGTATATCAAAGTTATTCTAGCTTTCAAAAACAATATTGAGCTGATGTTATGTTTCGGGTGGACGACATCACAACTTAATTACAACTACAGGAGAATGTCAACCAGCGTTAGAGTTTCTGCTGGGTAATGCAGGTGAGGACAAAAAGCAACTTAAAAAACCTGATGCATAGTTACACAGTTCAGACATATTTTCATGTTACATTTAGAACAATACGCCGGAGCGTACACAGGACCTTTGAAAACCATACCGGGTGTAAAATTGCAATCTTACAGCTTTCCAGGATGGACCCTGAGCTCAAGTTGCTGTCTGTGTAATGTTTCACATCTTGTGTTCACATCTGGGTTCTCTGGTTTCTTTTCATGTCCCCAAAACATGCTAAGAAAAAGGGTTTGAACATTCTCATGCATAATGCCCTATAATCCTTAAATGAAGTCCTTCAGTGTCTTATGACGTTTGATCATGAACCTTATTAGGATAGTAAAGTAATGAACAATACATTATTTTTCCATTGGAACTCATTTTTCAAGAGTACATTGTTTGAATCTTTCAATAGCAAACATAAGGTTGATTTAACACGGAGGAATGTTCCTTTGAAGTATTACACTTTAAAGTGGAATACGTATAATGAAATATATACTGTATAAAACATGATGCAGCTCTGGCCCCTTGAAGTATGACTCCACAAGACCTCTGGAGGTGTGCTGTAGTGTGAGGCACTGGGAGGTTAGCAGCAGAGCCTTCAGGTGCTGGGCGTTGTGGGGTTCATCTAGTTTATTCCAAAAGTGTCCCATTGGACTGTGATCTGGGGAATTTATAGGCTGGATAAACAATTTTGAACTTTTACTGCTAGCCACATACAAAGCAGCCTGTGGTGCACTGGATGTTCTGATAACTTTCTAGGGTGGCCAGCATTGACATCATTGACCAATTTGATCGGCAATTTCTGTAAGATCAGACCAGATGGCCTGGCCTTTGGTCTTCACAGACATAAATGAGCCTTGTGAGACCATGATCGTGTCCCCAGTTTACTGTTATATAATTGATAATCACATTCTCACTTATTCTTTTACTATATATCCTGTACAATGTTGCGGGAGGTCTGAAGCCTATCCCAGGGCACTCAATGGACTAGACATACAACTCATTACCACTTTACCTCAGAGTATTGCACTGGGTCATGTTGTTGTCATGTTGCCGCTCTTGTTTGCACACTTTATGTCTTTTTGCTGCCTTTTGTATAGTACTTAGACACTTCTGTTAATGTATTAGGTCAGCTAATTACATAGGAGCTTTAGTTAGCTAGTTAGTTTTGTTAATGTATGTGTTCATTTATGTTGTATGTATGTAATGTAGCACCTTGGTCCAGGAGGGACATTGTTTTCGTTTCACTGTATATTGACTACTGTATATATGGTTGGAATGACAATAAAAGCCTACTTGATTTTACTTGACCCATCACGGTTGGACTTGAACCATCAATCCTGGTGGTACTAACTCCTATGACAATGTGCCGCTAACTGATAGTCAAAGGTATCTAATTCACCTGATAGTGTAGTAAAAGATAAAAAGAGACACCCTTCTATAGTAAAATTTTATTCTAGCTCTATATTAAAATGCAGCATTCTATCCAACTATGCAAACTGTTAAATTGTCCACACCATTGAATCTTACTTGGCGTATACCTGTAGCTGTCTGAACACATAATAAATTTGCTCATTAGCATGACTCAAAGCCATGTCATCCGTGTCTTCTGGACTAAAGACGTACCACCCCAAATATCTCGTCCAGCCCCTGTTCGTGATCAGTGTGAAAACTAAGTTGATTCTTTGACTGTAACAGGACCGGTGTCTGATTGTGGTGTGTTAAATTGCCACGAGTGCTCTCTTCCCGTTGAGATGAATGATTGATAAGCCCTGGGTAACTCAGCTGAAGCTCTGAATAGAGGTGACCCACCTGACTCACTGATTCACAGCTCAGATTTCCCTCCACTAGAGACATGGTTATCAAGAGCAACCACTGTAGCCACGGCATCTAATGCTGCCCTGTCATCGCCTGCTTGCTGCAATAGAGCTTATCTTACTAGAGATGATTGTGTAAAAAGAAAAAAGAAAAAGAATAAATAAATCGTTCAGTTTTTAAAATCAAATGCATAAAATACAAATGAGCGAAACCTGTCAGCTGGAATGTATTAAGCAGTAAGTTAGTGTGTTAATATACAACACTTGACAGAGCGAGGTCAGTGATCACTCAGCAATCTGAAGTGATCCATTATTCAATGCAAGACCATGTATAGATTCAGGTTCAGAATTTTTTGTATTTGTTAACACACACACACACACACACATATATATATATATATATATATATATATATATATATATATATATATATATGTATATATTTTTTATATATATATATATATATATATATATATATATATATATATATATATATATATATATATATATATATATATATATATATATATATATATCTTTTTTATTTTATTTCAACTTACATTAACACTTGTTGTGGAAAATCTTTTACCATTTGTTCAATAAAACTGATTCCCACACCCTTATCAGAGCTCAATCAAACCCAGGTAGATAGCATCTATTTATACATACGAAGTGACTATAATGGTATTTTAAAACCCACTTAAAGTACCTTAAGCATCGATGCTGCTTAGCTGAGGGCAAACATTTACATCTACCATAGACTGTGCATAGACAATACAGCAGGTAATTCTCAGAAATTTATATATATATATATATATATATATATATATATATATATAGTGTGTGTGTGTTAAGCACAGGGTAGTCACACAAATAATCAACTTTGGTTCATGAATTCAGTAACAATTACTGTGATGTAGAAACTTTAAGACTGTACAGCTCTATAGCTGTTATTTGAGTTTTGTACAGTACTGTTTATCTACATAAAATAGAATTTTAAGCAACAAGACAACAATCCAAAACTTGAGGAGGAATCAACAGGGAAAAAAAAAAAAAAAGTTTGAAAAGAGTTTTTGTCACGGCGCTCTCAGTCTTCTGACTTGACTTGAAGGCAGCATATGACATCTGGCAGGAGAGAAATGTCAAGAAGAATGTGTGTGGGGGTTGTGATACGAGGCGGACGAATATTACAACCGCGGGAATCCACTAGTTATCCAGACGATACAAAAGTGTTTAAGAAGCAGTTATACAGGCAAAATACTACAGATTACCAGAGGACAGTTAGATCAGGTTAAAAAAATAGACATAAAACTTTTTGAAAAATAGGAACTTGTTTGAAGCCTAATATATAAAACCTATAACGTGCTTTATAAGGCGGCATTGTGGCGTGGTGGTAGCATTATGGCCTCGCTCCTCCAAGGTCCCACCTTGGGTTTGCATGTTCTTTCAATCTTATTCATGTTAATGCACAATTTATGAAAGGAGTCTCCAGGTCAAGAGCTTTGTAACAGTCAGTACGTTTTCAACGTAGGAAAGACAATGGAACGAGTAAGCTCTTAAGGAACTTTTCAGAACTAACTTGATTTCCAGATAATTAATATAACCACACAGCAGATATATCATGAAAATCCGATGTGATCACTGAAAATCAGTCACACACATGTACACATGTATATTGGCTAAAAATGGACCCAGGCCTGATCATTCAAATCCTGTCTTTTCCTCTGCACCTTCCTAAAGGGTGTGCGTTCCATTTGTCCATGTTCCTGCTTTCCGGATAAAACAGTATGGATAATATAAATACATACAGCTGTGAACCATCACACATTCTTTGAGTTTAAAATCTTTATGCATGTCCAACAAAAATACATCCTGTCCATATCTGACTTGAGAGATCCTTTAAATATGTAAAAACAGACCAAGTGTTAGTATATGAGGGCACTGTTTATCTTCCAGAGGTTTGGAAACATGATGCTAGGCTCATACAAAGGATTTACACATGCCCAGATACTTATTTAAAGAAAAATGTAAAAGAAAAATGTAGAAAGCGTCAGTTATACATACAGTTACTAATTATGGAGCTAATAATAATAATAATAAATAGGTGTGCTTTTAAGATTAGCTTCCTTTAAGACCGTTCACCTCTGAATGGTGCTAATGTCAGTTGGTGTAAGAGCAGTGTAAATGCACTGTAACAGTAGAGAACCTGTTTCTTTCTTTCACTCCTATGACTCCTATGATGAATTTGGTGTTGACTGGATTGAGGAATATCTAATTCATTGCTTGTGGATGGGTGTTAGCTAAAAGAGACTTCTGCAGCGATGCCCACGGGGAGGGTTGGAGTGAGCTTGCATGCAAACCTCTTGTGTCAGCACTGAAGAAATTTGAACCCTCTGACCCACTGAAAATATTTTATTTTTGAAAGAAAGCCATCCAAGAATTTTTTTTCCCCTCTCGGACATTATCTAGAGTGTAATAAAAATAGAAGGTCTTCATGTAGAACAAACGGTCAAGCCAATAAGTGGATGTATTACTGATCCGAATCCTGCTATATTTATAATTCATTTCTTAACAACTATGTCTCTTGAGGCGCTTTTTAAATGACAGAAATATTTGATCAGGAACCACAGATAGAGGACTCCTGTGGCTTTGAGACAAAAGAAATGGAAGCATTCTCCATGGGGGAAAAAAGCAAGAAATGCAGACAACCTCTTAGCTATAAGAGCATCAATAAGAAACTAAACAAAACCAGAACATTAGAGAAGCCTTTATGCAAAATATACATTTATATATGACTTTTGTCACACATCGCTAGAGACAAACTACTTGCACTTTATTATTTTGTGGTGTCTATATGGAATAAGAATCACAAAATATTTGTGTAATTTGGTAATGCATAAGAAGACATTTATTCATTTGTGTGAAAAAAAAATACAGTATATTTTAAAGGACAAATTATACATATACAAAGTTTCTTTTATAACATTCATTCCATAAAAGAATGAACAAAAACATTGTTTTTACAGATTTCTGCAAGACCTCCAAGTAATGTTTGTGCTTTATTTCTTTCTCAGTACAAGGACATGCAGTATAACAGAATACAGTGGAATGCAAGACAATTAAATTTAATTGAACTTATTCTTGTATCAAAATATTTTTCGTGTGTTTGGAGGTCATCCTGGGGACGCAAACCCCCCAATGTTAAATTTAAATCCAACTGGACACAAATTAACACTTTAGCCATATACATTTACCACTGTGACAATGAATTTCAAACAGTAAGAGTTTATTCTCCATGGTATCTCCAGTGGCGACCGCCTGTGTGGCAGCTCGGTGATTAATCAGGTTTATTCAGTCTTTAACCACTGAGCTTTGAGCGACACTGAAATGCTCACCTGTATATTAATAATGCATTACAGCCGCCTTATCTGTCAGATCCAGTCAGTCGTTTCCATGGTGTGTAACAGTGCACAGTCACGGTGGGATCCGGAATAGGCTGAAGATTCTGCAAGACTGTGTGACTGGTGAGGTTTTATTTTTATAATTTTATTTATTATTTTTTTTAATCATTTTTGTTACTCATTTATGTTCTTTTTATGTTCAGATGTTTTTGGAGCTTTAATTCATTGCAGTGCAAACAAATGTCTATGCATTAAAACATACTGTAAAGCTTAATGTTATATTGTAATCTAGAGAAAACACAAGGGAAAGAGGTTTATATTCAGCGGAGACTTTAGTAACCTCATTATTTCCTGATGACCTGGATATTAATCAATTGGGACATTCCCTAACTTCAACAGTTACTGAAATGGAGTTATTAAAATTTACAGTGAATGGAAAGGCCAAAAATTCTGAAATCAATTTTCAAAGCAAAAGTAGAAACTGTAGACTTGAATTAAATATATGCTGCTTTTTCTCTTTCATTTCTTATGAAAACTAGATTTGGCTTTGCCTGACAAACATGGAGCTGATTGGTTCAACACAACTGGCCACATACACACGGCCCAAGACCAGCAACTTCCTGCCAGCCATCTCCACAACAGCATCCAGCTACAGAAGCCTCCAGCCGACCCTTACCACCAACCAGAACTCCAACTGGAGGACTAACATGTACTTCAGGACTGGTAGCGCTATTCCCTCCATCCTTCCTGTATCTCAAAGAGAAAACCTGGACCTTGTTCGGGCCAAGACTATGTTCTACCCATCCAACAGAACGGCACTAATGACACGCTATACACCAGATGACTGGTACAAATCCAACCAGAGCAATTACCGAGATTCAGAATCCTCCAGGAAGAGTTCGGAGAGGCTGAGAAAGGACACAATCCGCTTGATCCAGGACCGGGATCAGCTCACACGCAAGACTCAAGAGAGCACCAGCAGGAACCTGGGAGAAAGGCTAAACGATATTAGCTTTTGGAGGTCTGAGCTGGGCCATGAAATTGACAACATGGTGACAGAGATAACGGCACTGACAGAGGTGAAAAGACGACTGGAGAGAGCCCTTAGCGAGACAGAGGGCCCACTACAGGTGCAGTCTTTTGTTTTTCAGTAATAATCTGTGTTGGTCCAATCCATTATAAATAATCCAGAATGTATCCAAAAAAAGGATTCTAAAATAGTCTTTTTTGGGACCTATTTTATCTCATAGGTTTGAACAATTTGGGAGCAGTACTGGGAATCATATTCAGACAACTCTGAGGATGAAACTAAGGGTGTAAAAATAAAGCAAAGCAAACATATATAGGAAACATGCTAGCAAACAAAATAGACCACCATAAGGCAACAAACGTCCTTGTATATTCATGACACATGCAAACCTTCAATGGGGCCTTTCAGGCCTGTGCTACTGTATGTCAGGGTTATTATTATGAGGATCAAATCTTTGTGCAAAGCAATGTATGGGATACAGTTAAATATTTTTACAGAAAAAAAATGTATTGTAGATATTCATTAACATAACGAGTCTATGAGCTTGCAAAGAGGAGTTACCAGGAAGCTGTTGCTAGGTAAACACGAAACTATAAGGGCATTAATTAGTCTCATCCTGTCACAGCGATCTGGGTAAAGATTAGCAAGACTGGGTTAGTGTTGAGGGATCAGGTTACTTTCTTACAGAACAGACAGTGTGTACAGAACAGACAGTACAAACAGTAAAATGAGTATTCTAATATCGATGTCACCATGAAGTCTTTAGACATTAACAATTGAATGCTTATCTTCACAGAGACAACTTGAAAAAGGAAGTGTGATAAATTGCTACAACTTAAAAGGTCTGTAGCCTAATTGACCTACATTCCTAATGTCAATGGGACACTTTACAGGGTATCATTATTGCTGCTTGGTCACTTAATGCCAAAGCAAATTGTAATGCAAGACATTCTTTTGTGTACCATCTCTTTGTCCACGTAACTACTGTACATTGGGTGTCAATTAGTATTTTTATGCAATCTGTCCCCAGTGTTCAGTTACTCTTGTGCTAATAAGTGTGTACCAGTCATCCATAACATTGATTTGGACTGTCTTTTATTGTGTCGGCCAAAAAAGCCCTTACCGTCGAGGCATGGACTCCATAAGACCTCTAAAGGGGTACTGTGGAAACTGGCACAAAGGCATATTTACAGCAAATCTTTTAATTCCTATAAGTTGTGAAGTGGGGTCTCCATTGATTGGACTTGCTTGTCCAGAACATCCCACAGATCCTAAATGGAATTAAGAGCTAGGGAATTAGATCACACTGAACAATTTTTGCAGTGTAGTATGGGCATGAGAACTTTTGATGGTTTGCAGCTACACAGCTACACATCAGCTATACAGTACTATCAGCAATTCTGTAGGATCGGCCCAGATGGACTTGCCCTGGCCTCACACAAGTTATCCTTTTATACACTTAGGTAGGTATTAACCTCTGCATAGGGGAAACACCCCACAAGACCTGCTTATTCACTTATTGCTTAAACTGTCCCACCCCTGGACAAATGCCAAAATGGACAAAAACATTTGATCTTGTCCATAGTCAAATACACACACACACACACACACACACACACACACACACACACACACACACACACACACACACACACACACACACAATATTACAAAAAGTATTCACTCCCACATTTAATTCAGGTGTTTCCATCACTTCTATGCTTAGAAAGGTACATATTGCTACAACTCCTAACCAAAAAACACACAAGCTACTCCTTTATAATAAATGTTGAGAATCTATTATGGGGAGGTGTCGGCTCGGGTAGCTGAAGCTCTGGGTTGATGGTCAAAAGAGTCATGGGTTCAAACCCACATGACATTCACAAGGGGAAGTGATGATGAACCAATGAAGTAAAGGATGATCCACAAGAAAAGGTTAAGAGTGGACAGCAAAAGATCGGGATGCCTGGGAAGCTGACCATTTGAACAGAGGCCTACCTTCGCTTGATGCATATGGCCTTAAAAGAAATCTATTATAGATTGATGATCCATTTTTTTTTAATTCATTTAATTCAGGTGTCCCAGGAATGTTTGTTTCATCGAGAGAAGAGGATGTCCATCGATCTGGTCCATGATGATGTTGAAAAAGACTTGATCAAGGTATGGTACTCTCGGTGATGGTAATATTCTTAATAATAAATTGGATTGATTAGTCTTTCTGCGATATGTTTCGTTACGAAGACGTTTTTCGGATTTTAGGGTAAATTGCGTTGCTTTGGCAGTAATTATTATATTCTCTTGCTCAGGAAGTGGAGGTGATAAAATCATGTCAGGAGAGAATGAGGAGGAACTTGGACAAAGCCATCGCACAGCTGGCGTGAGTACATTTTTCAGATTTTCTTTTTCTATTTGCTCTAAAACACTATAATAGTGTGTGTGTGTGTGTGTGTGTGTGTGTGTGTGTGTGTGTGTGTGTGTGTGTGTGTGTGTGTGTGTGTGTGCGCACCTGTACATGCTTCAAGATCAAATCGATCAGCACAGCATGAACTGGAAAAAGATTTAAACAATAAGGTCTCAGCTCAGCGTATAGACGACAGGTGTCATCAGCTGTGCAACGCCTCGGATGGAATCAGCTACTACAGAGGCATCGAGCGTCTCGATCCCTCGTGAGTATCCCGAAATGTTTGCATGTTTGCTGGAGGCAATACAACACAGAAACATTACTCAATTATCAAAATTAGGATAATCCAAGCAGGCGCAAGAACAGTTCAGTGGTGAATGTTTAAAGAAATGTATAGGAGTGTAAAAACAATGAATACACAGTAAAGTGATGCTTTATGTTTTATGTAATTTGAATTGAGGAGCTACTTTAAAATTAAATGATTAGTGTAATAAGAAATTGCAGTAGTACAGTAGAAAATGCTGTTTTTTTTTTTGTTTGTTTTTTCAGCAACTGATCTTATATTAAGGTGGCGCGGTGGTGTAGTGGTTAACACTGTCACCTTGCACCTCCAGGGTCCGGGTTCGATTCCCGTCTCTGTGTGCATGGAGTTTGCATGTTCTCTCCGTGCTTGGTGGGTTTCCTCCGGGTACTCTGGTTTCCTCCGACATGTAGATTAGGTTAATTGGCATTCCCAAATTGGCCGTAGTGTGTGTGTGTGTGTGTGTGTGTGTGTGTGTGTGTGTGTGTGTGCCCTGCAACAGATTGCCACCTTGTCCAGGGTGTACCCCGCCTTGTGCCCTAAGTCTCCTGGAATAGGCTTCAGGCCCCCCTGACCCTGAATACAGGATTAAGCGCTATAGATGATGAGTGAGTGAGTGACTGAGTGATCTTATAGTACCATAGAAGCACTCTGATGCAGGCAATATCTTTGCAAAATAGTTTAATTAGTCACAAACAAAAATCATACGAGTCAAATGTTAGATGGCAGAAAGGTTTCCATTGTACATCCAAAAACTGTTATGAAAAAAGAGAGGTTAGAAACTGTGTTAAACAGTCGTAAATATTTTCCTATGACGTCGCTATGATCACTTGTGTAATGGGAAAAAAAAAAACACACAAAAGAGACATAATCTATATCCTATTTGGGTTTAGATGTCAACAAGTTGACTACCCTGTTATTTACAGAGTCTTATTTACAGAGACTACTTGGTTATTTACTTTGCTGCATTTCATTGGTTTTGCACTTTGCTTAATGACAAAGCTGAATCTCATCTAATCTAATTTAATGAGAACATGTCTTTTATGCTGCGGGACTAAGTTACAATTGATGAATTATTTTTATGTGAGTGCAGTCTGAGCTTGCCTGACACATGGTCAAAGTTCACCGATGACAACATCCTGCACTCCCAGAGTCAGCGTGCGGCGTCACACAAGCTCCGTGACGAGATCGAGGTGCTGCTGAGCGTCACCTCCAGCGAGATGTGGAACCAGTTCAACAGCGTTAACGTAGCCTTCACTAACCGCATCTCTGAAATGGCTGATACCAAGAACAGCTTGCAGGCTCACTTGGCCAAGGTGAGGACCACGACACGTCTCTCACGTCTCAGCCTTGTGCAAGGACGTGCTAAACATGATAAAAGCCCCTAAAGCATGGAATGCAACCGCAGCCTTTTGTTGTGAAATGTGGTCTTTTTTGTTTGCGTGCTATTCCTTTGAAGGATCCAAACAACAGAACAGAGCCATGGCTAAAACTCCTGTATGATTTGTGAGGTTGTTATTTGCTTTCAGAAGCAAATCTTTAATCATACGGGATCGGTTTAAATGACGATAATAGAAACCAGACACAGTGTTGTGATATTTCATGTGCAGCTGTTTTAAGTGGTGTTAACACAGCTGTAACAGGGGAATTCCATCCATATCTTATCTCACATTTATGATGATTTACAGACCAGAACCATGCATGTATTCATCTTTGCAGGTTTCTCAATTCTCTAAATTCCACAAGAACCACATTTCATAACTGTATCAGTGTGTACCAGCCAAAATCATATTAAACAGACCGAGATGGTTCAAATGGGCCAAATTTGTATTTTGGGCTAAATAGAAAAGCTGGTGTGTCTGGACTGATTGCACCATGTGCGTGTGATAAGCTCATTGAACTGAGAAGCACTAAACACTGTCCACCATTGTGCAGCAGGGTGACTGAAGGTCACAGTGAATCTATAGACAGTGCTTATCGGAGGCTCAAGGTAACTAATAAAATGCCATCACCTACAGGGGTTCAGTTTAAACGGTGGACTACAATGGATGTTAAACCTAGAGAACCTCGAGTAAGGTAGATCCCATAAGTGAAAATATGCTCTTTCTAAGATTTCCTGTAAGATTAATCTATTTTTGGTTAAACCAGTCCTTTAAATCTTCTGATATAAAAAGATAGCGCTTTTAGATCCCGTAAATGCAGATATGTTTAAAAAACATTCTTTTTAACTCCTTGTTTTCAAATATATTCTTATCCTCCTTAATCATTTTTTCTTCCAAGAAATTATTATTATTATTATTATTATTTTAAATACTAACATGAGAAAGTCAGAGGATTGCTCAGGCCAGTGCAAACTCATTTCATTCCTCTGGTAAATATATTATATATACACAGAGAACATAAGAAACAGTTGCCTTGCTTGGGTTCAAACCTTGATTGTCAGCCACCTTGTCAATTTTTCAGGGCATGGATCAGCTACAGTAGCGCCATGGATAGACTAAAGATGACACCCAGTTCCCCCACATACTGTACTAGTGTAGTCAACTCTTATTTTAATCCATCTTTTTCCCCACTCACATATCAAACTGTCAAATATATCTGTAGTTCTAGTCTTGTCCACTTTCTCAGTTCTCTAAATACTATTTTTTTTACCTTAAAATCTCTTCACATTTATAAAATACAACCCTGAGGTCACTAGAGGTGATATTTGTAGATGGCATGAACATCAAGAACAGCAGGATTGTAAACTATCTTTAATCTTTTCACATCTCCTCTTTTAATTAGACCATTCAGGAGATTTACCAGACCGAGATGCTCATTGACACCTTGAGAAAGGCGATACGCGACAAAGAGAACCCTCTGAAACTGGCTCAGACGCGTCTGGAGGAGAGAACCCGTAGACCCAATGTGGAACTCTGCAGAGACAACCCACATCACAGGTGCAACCCTGAAGAATCTATAAAAGTCAAGGATGGACAAGGAGAAACAAGACAGACACAATGTGCTATATACATAATATATACACACTTTTACACTTTTAGGCAATTCTTACTAAAAAAGCTGAAAAGCTTTAGCTGACATTTCCCCCCCAAAAAAAGAACAAAAATAACTGTCCTTACCAAAATAAATAAATAAAAATGACCTGTTTCTTCTGCCAGTAAAATTAAGGACTTAATGTAGCCTTCCTGGTATTTTAAGACAATAAGCAATAATTTAAGATAATACTTCTTTTACTACAGTGGGGAATCTATAGAACATTTTAAAATACATTTTCAATAAATTTAAAACAACATAAATTTTTAGTCAACTTCAATAAGTTCATTTTAACAAATGGCATTTTAAGGACACAACTATTCTACCATTCCACTTTTCCCATCTATACAATATGTAACAGTACAGTAGATCTCAAAGAAGGACAACGGTGCATTAACATTACAGACATGGCCACTTCTGGAAGAAAAAAGCAAGAAGAAAAATAAATAAATAAATAAATAAATAAATAAATAAATGACAAGAACTTCAAAGAATCTTGTATATTCTCTTGAAACCTCTTCTAATACAGGGACTGAAACTTTCATTAGCTTTCTTCTTTGTGCATATGGGAAACTAGATAACCATCGAACCAGTTTAGATATATGGCCTGATGTATCGTTATTAATGCACACTGACTTAGGTGGTATACACAAAATAAATAACATCTATTTGGTTTGTGATTTAATCCTTACCTAAAAATAGATGATGATGATGATGATGATGATGATGATGATTCATAGTTCAGTGTCTGGGCTGCCTAGCAACCAATGTACGTACACTACAGCTCAAACGTTTGTGATTTCATTGTTTTCCAAAGAAAAACACATTTTCATGCAATTCACAAACAAAGAAAGTCATCCTTACTTTTATTTAATTAAAGTTAACCTTACTAAAGCTTACTTTTTTGGAGAGGAGTCTCCGGATCTCAACCCTATTGAGCTGTTGTGGGAGCAGCTTGACTGTATGGTACAGAGAAAGGCTCCTTCAAGCCACTTCATCTTGTGGGAGATGCACCATGAAGCATGGGGTGAAATCTCACCTCATCAGACTACCTTGAACATCTAGAATACCTATGGTCTGCTAGGCTTTAATTGCTAAAGGCAAAGTTTGAAGAACACATTCTTAATTTCCATCAAAATTATTATTTTGACCTCTGACAATGTCAGCATGTCTTGTTCTTTTGCCATATTTTCTATTCAGACTAATTTCGTGTGTGTTTTCTTAGAAAACAATAAAAAATTTCTAAGTAATCCCAAAAGTGATCCCAAACCTTTGATGTCAAATGTTTGAAACCCTAAATCAAATTAAAACAGTAAATATGTAAAAAGTCATTTTGCTCTACTGTACCTACAAAATTATTTCCCAGGATGCTTTGAATGATTTTCTTTGTCTCCCCAACATCTTGTTTCACATGGCGTCCCAAGAAGTCCCAATAAAATATTTATTTAGTTTGGTGCTAAATTCTAGTTGGCATTTCTTAAATTTATTGGCAATATTACTGCAAAATTCTAACTACAGTATAACAACCACACAAAATACCAGGCTGCACTGACTCTTCTAATCAAGCAAAGTTTAAAAAGTAAGCTTTGAGGTAAAATCTTCTCATTGTAAAGAGTAAACTTTACTGTGGTCAAGCATCATATTTACAGCATATATTCATATCTTTTGTTATATTTTTTTGTCTTTGCTTACACTAGACTTTCTTTTTCCCGTTATCTCTCTCTCTCAGGTTGGTGAGTGAAGTGAGGGAGATTGAGGGCACAATTCATACTCTCAGGGAGAGACTAAGGGAGGCTGAAAACACTTTGCAGAACCTAGTGAAGACCAAAGTGACTTTGGAGCATGACCTCTCCATCAAAGCCAACTCACTCTTTCTGGATCAGGAAAAATGCATGAGCATGAGGAAGAGTTTCCCCAGCACTCCACGCCTGGTGGGATACACTTAGAACTCTTTCTTTCATGATAATACCACTTGTGTGGTATTCGATAAGTATTGAAATGATACATTTACATGTTTGCTAATGGCTAATGAAAGGAAAAGAGTGTAATGAACAACACTTAATTATAATTGCACTTGTTTTCTAACTTCACTATAATACATTTGTTTTGAGTTTTTAAAAATCCTTTCACATACAGTATAGAAGATCCAAATAGAGTATTTTGATAGAGTTTAATTAAACAATTAAACAGTCTGCAGTAGCTTGCTCGTCAGAGACAATCTGATCATTCCGATTCATACACGTTCACATTTCATGCAAACTTCCATTATTTTTATGATTGTAATGACAATTGTTAAAAGCGCTATATTAATAAATCGAATTGAATACAGTAACCAGTGAATTTATCTATTATTTATTTATTACCATAAATTGGCCCTAAAAGAGAACCTTGAGTGGTTACAAATTGGTAAGAATCAGAATCACAGGTTTTAACACTTTCACTGACCATGTTCAGAACCAACTGACTGGGGTGTGAGATTGTCTCATGACACTTAGATGTTAGCTTTGTTAATGCACTATAAAATGTGTGACTGGGGCTAATCATCACTTGTACGTAGGTCTGATTCTGAAAAATTCAGAATGTAGCTAAATAACTGGGATTCTCAAACTGCTCTTTAAAACCTACTTAATGCTAATCTTGTAATGGTCTCTCTTGAAGAAACTTACTTGAAGAAAGTTTATATCCATGCACACTTTCCAATCTTCATGTTTTTTTTTATTAAAATCTGCTTAAACCTGATCAGTGTCAATTTCCTCATGGACTAAAATCAGAGAACAGTCTAATACATCTCAAAGCACCATCAGAGAAACAGATGTTTTAGCTGACATGTGTTTAGGGAAGACAGTGCAATCTAAAACACATGCTAGTTTTCAAACACTCAGTTGTGACTTTACACATAATGTTGCCAGTTCTTTTCAATGAAAACTAGCTAAGGTGTTGTAAAAATGTTACCAGATGACATCATTGATCGTTTGCACATGAAAGGGCGTTGCATGAAGAAGGATGACACTTAGAATACTTACAATAGAGTTATACAATAGAGATACTTAGAATAAATGTTTTGTTGTATTTTGAAGGGAAAAAAAATTAAATCAGGATACAACAAAACATTTATCACCAAATTTTATGCTTCATTTAAGTTTGCAGTTTGCATACAAATCGAGGCAATGGTAGTGAACAATCAAGAAAGACATGGAACAAACCACATTTAGTTCTTACAAATATTGCCTAATACTTAAAAATATATATATTTAAAATTATTTTAAATGATAAAGAAATTTATTTGAGTGGAACAAATGATGTGATCAGATGTGTTTGCAAAAAACAATGGCGGATGGTAATTAGTTATTGGGAGCAATAGGAATCAGGCACATGGAACAATGGTGATTGGTGTTCATTGGGAACAGGATGTTAATTGGTATTAGGATGCAACAGTTTGAATCTTCAGCCTTATTTAAATACTGGACTCAAATTCTTCACAATAACGACACTTATAGTTGTTACTTAAATTCATTTCATTAAATAACCTTAAAGTGCCACATGATTCTTTTAAATTTGAGAATAATCAAAACGTTCCAAATTAAAAGGGGTGTTCACGTCAACATGGGAGCTTTGATTGATTGTTCAGAATGACAAAATACATTTATTAGAGCAAAAACTCCCTTTATTTCTCGATATAATCCGCTGCTACACTAAGACACTTATCCCAGAATTTCACTAGTGCTTGGATACCATCAAGGTAGAACGTTTTCTCGGTATAGAGCCATGATCGGATTGCCTGCTTGACGTCTGAAATGCTGGCCCTGACCTGAATGTTCATGGGAACGACTGCAGTGGACTCCACCGTGATCATTATTCTTGGACGCCCAGTTCTCTTTAAAATGTTTGCACCCTTCAAATGTTTTACTGTGCATGATGTCAATCATTTTACACCTCCGTTCCAAGTCCCAAATCACAAGTCTGACTTGTTTGACTTGAACACACAACTCATATTTATTCTATTACTCCTCTGATGGTCTGATGTAACATCCAAGGCATGATTCTGACGAATGATCGACCAGTGTTCCCAGGATAAACTCCACATCCAATATGACCCTGACTAGGATAAAGCACTTTCAGATCACACTGCCCCGATGTTTCAGCAGGCCTTACTTGCTTGTCGTATGTCATTGCTGCTGATGCTCTGCGGGCTGATCTGTGGTTTAAGTAGCTATGAGCTTAACCTGGCAAACCCATTTTCACCTTAGATGACACTGCGTACTGTTATATTCAGTGCAGACATAAAAGTAATGCTCATAGGTTGACATAAAAGTAAAGGGTGACGCTGGCTACTGGCACTTCAGAGAGGATTGCCTGTGACACGCCTAGGACGGAAGTACCTGTGCAAACACACACACACACACACACACACTGGATTTCTGTTTTATATATAGATTTGGTATAATAAAGTATCTTAATAAAGTAATAATACTGCATTCAAAAAGTCCCTCTATGGTCCATGTACAGTATGTAGGTTATGAGAAACTGTTCGTTCAATGAAACTTCTTATTAATCTCACTCATGAATTCATTCATTAAATCTTATCTCATCTCTTTAAATCGTGATGTGGTCCTCCACTAGATAAACACGATCTTCGAGGGTTAACGAAGGTGGTTTACACAAAAATTCAGTACATGGCCGACATTAAGCAAAGAACTCCTTGGATACGTACAACAGACCTTTAACGCCGAAAAAGAGCGTTTCAATGCACTACTACTACTCCTCCTCCTCTATGTGGCCGCTGGGGTGAGACTTTCTGAACGTACAGTACTGTATAAAAGATGATAGATTCTTTGTAGCATTAGGGTCATAGTAAAAAACATTTATATTGTTAAACTCAGGCAAAGCAAAAAGCAGAAGGCAATTTTAAACTGATTTAAATAAACTAAATGACATTTTAATTTGAATTAAAATCAGTCAGTGTATAAATAAACGTATACAAGAATAGAAAGTTCAAGAAAAAAATCTCACAACAAGATTGAAATTTTATTGTATTTTGCACGGCTAACTGATGTCCTTATAAAATATAAATGGAGCACCAAACGTCTGATTTTTACTTTTAGGATAAAATTTGTAGATTTGTACACATTTACACTTTTAAAGTATTGGAAACTAGTGAAAATCATAAAAGAGAAACTAGCATTCCATGTTTTGATGACGTTAGCACGATGCAGTCCTGAGGGGAGAAAAAAACGTGACTTGTTTTTATTAAGTTTACTTCACAAGAAAGTGAATGTCCCTCGCAGTAGCGATACAGAGAAGAAGTCGAGTGATTTATTCAATACTACAAGTGATAATGAACTTCTAACGAAGAAGATGGGTCTTTGTTCATTTTTCCTGACCACAGTCTGCCTCCTTCTCTCTGCTATCTCTCCAGCCCACAGTAGCACATTCCAGACTTGCACTGCCTCTGCTCTCTTGTCACATGGTCTGCGCAACGAGGCCTCTCACCACTTCATGATTAGACGCGTTGAAAGATACATAGTAAGACCTCGGTCCTGTCGCCGAGTCAACATGGCCGATGTGTTTTACTGTACGTGGGGATGTGCACGTGTTTTGCTGTCCCCTGAAAAAAAAAAAACATAATGAAGTGAACACAAATAGTCGGCCTTCACCCTCTGCTCTCAACTTTGGTCGCCTCTGGAATTCTCGCTGCAGTCTTCACATATCCACAGTTTGAGTTTCATCTTGTTATAACATACTGTAGGGAGAAATTTTGAATCAGATATCGAATGGGGTTATGTGTGCATCCTATAAATGAGAGAGAAAAAAAAAAAGAATATCCAAAACTCTAATTCTGGTGCTAATTTGTTGAGTGGTATCATGTGGCACACGGACATTATAATATGCAAACATTACTAATGCACTTGGATGTGGAGAGTGAAAACAATCTGAAACATAGATGATAATAAGTTTTTATCATTAGCTTCAAAACGCAACAACAACAGAACAACAGTTTTATTATCCCCTCACCATTTCCCAGCAACATTCAGTTTCATTATTGAGAAATCCAGTGTAGACGAATTGGAGACAGAAAATGTTGAATCTGAGAACGCAGTTCAGTTGGTCACATGAGGTTTGGCTTAGTTACAGTACTTAGCAGTCTATAATATGACAAAGCACATTAATGGTGGGCTTAATATCACACAAAAGTGTTGACCGAATAGCAGACATTAATGAAGTCAGCAAAAAAAAAAAAATGTATACATATATAAAATTATCCATCCATCTATCCTGATTATTCTGTACAGAGTGTCAGGGGGTCTGAAGCCTATCCTACACTGTGAGCAATTTGGGAAAACCAATAACCAGATTACTTGAGGAAACCCACCAAGCACATGGAGAACATGCAAACTCCACACACCCAGACCCTGGAATACAAGGTGATAGTGCTAACCACTAAGCCACCGTGCTCCCTGCAGTTAGCATTGTGCTCGAAACTTTCCCCACTAGGCTTGCGATTATTCATATGAAAATCTTTGTGTTTAGAATACACAGAAGGATTAACTTTCAGAAAAACAAAATCCATGTCTTTTTTTCTTTTACACTTAAAAATCGATTATATTTAACAGTCTGGAAGGGAAATAGCTCAGTTCAGCTCATGGTCAAAGTCGCCACCTCTGCTGAGTCACTGGTTTCCTCCAGAAGTGTGACCATCTTAACCTTAAACTTAAATATAACTGGAAACTAAACACTTGACGGATGAAATAATCATGGAATCATTTACATGACTTCATTGAAATGTGAGGGTGTGTCTAACAAAAACAACTAAGTTATTTAATGACCTCAAATGACTCACAGAACATTTGACTGTTTTAATGCTTTTATATTTGGGTGCAAAAAAATAAAACTCCTGGGCAGTACCCGTTTCTAATATCCATGTAATACATGTGACTAAGGCTGAGTAATATAGTGGTAATTTTATCTTAACAAAAAAAAAATGCTGTGTATGTTTCGTTTCCTTTGTGACATATTTAACATAAGGCCTAACTGGTATGGCATTTCTGCTTTATATCAGCACTTTGTCATCCCCAACTACAATCTAGAAGTTGACAACATCCTGAGGCCATGAGTAGGCTAACCCTAACAATGCACAGGTGTAAGCTGTTCCCCGTTAAACAGTCATTAACCATCAACCACGTGGAAAGCTACCACTCACGGAGGCTATGCGAAAGGATGTCAGTACGCCACAGACAATGTACCACACAACCTTAATGATGGTTTAAATTTCAGTTCCCCTTGTTGGTTTTTCTTGGCACGCTTCTTCTTCCCCATCCCCAAACCTACCACTATAGCTTTCATTATGCATGAAATTTAAACTTCTTTCTTCTATAAGTAAAGTCTGTCAGTGAAGTACTTTATGTTGTCCATGATGATAATCATAGCCAGTTAGCAAAGTTATAAATATATGATTTCAATTTAAACAAAACTAGATAATTAGGTTGCTAGCATGAAACATTTAGCAAAAAATGTCTCCTCCAAGTGGAAGTAGTTCCTCAAAACGTATTTTTCATAACAAGGGCGGAGTCTTTGTATGGTAAAACTGGGAACTCTCACTTCTAAGGCAACAGCTGTGTCAACGGTCACCCTAACAGTTTTTGGATTATGAACTGATATTGAACATAATACCCTAAACTATTCAGTCTTAAACTTGGGACTCTGAAGGATTTCCAAGGGGATTTCTTTCAGAAATGGATTTCATAAGCCACTATTAGCAAAGCTCAACATTATTATAGTACATTTATTTGAAAAGTACATGCTTTTGTTACTAGATTGTTTGACATTAAGCTGAAATCAACCAGTCCCTATATAATACTGTATAATACTGTACATAAAAAAAAAAATGACAGAACAACCCATCCAGCCCTTGAAAGTACAAAGACTTGGCATTATCGCCACAAGACAGCTGTAGTTTATAAAACAGGAAGTCTGAGGCAGCACTGATAAGAAGCTCCAACGGCAATACGTCCATCATCCTAACTTCACATAAACATAATTTCAGCATATTCAAAACAGCAGGATTTCCCCCTTGTCCATCCTGTAATTTCCGTCCTACTGGACATGAATTCATTGTACTAGTCACATGATGCTGTGCATCACTGAGTGGGTTATACTTAAATAATACTGCTTCCACGGCAGAACAATAAGTAAAAAATAAAAGCCAACATGTGATGCCTCATGTCTTACTACAACCACAAAGAGCGGAACCGTCTATGAGTTCTGAGAGAATCATGTGATTTTGGTTACTGTTCTTCAAAAAAAAAGACATTTAAGTCAGAGAGCATTTTTCTTTCTGCTGAATCAGTCTCGGATGATTCAAATGGTCTGTGTTTATTTAAAGTTCCTTCTCCAGGGAAACCAGCGGAAATATGATGCACTGTTCAAGAATCTTAAGCCTAGTATACAATACAATACACACGTGGACAAAATTGTTGGTACCCTTCGGTCAATGAAAGAAAAACTCACATTGGTCACATAAATAACTTTAATCTGACAAAAGTAATAATAAATAAGAATTCTATGAATGTTAACCAATGAAAGTCAGACATTGCTTTTCAACCATGCTTCAACGGAATTATAAAAAAAAAAATGAAAACTCAAAAACTCATGGAACAGGCCTGGACAAAAATGATGGTACCCCTAACTTAATAGTTTGTTGCACAACCTTTTGAGGCAATCACTGCAACCAAACGATTCCTGTAACTGTCAATGAGAC
The DNA here is from genome assembly GCA_030347435.1 of Clarias fuscus. NCBI lineage: Eukaryota > Metazoa > Chordata > Actinopteri > Siluriformes > Clariidae > Clarias > Clarias fuscus. The sequence goes on along the minus strand of CM059220.1, from coordinate 5,721,575 downwards.
TTCTGCACCTCTCTGCAGGTATTTTGGCCCACTCCTCATGAGCAAGCTGCTCCAGTTGTTTCCGGTTTGAAGGGTGCCTTTTCCAGACAGCATGTTTCAGCTCCTTCCAAAGATGCTCAATAGGATTGAGGTCAGGGCTCATAGAAGGCCACTTTAGAATAGTCCAATGTTTTCCTCTTAGCCATTCTTGGGTGTTTTTAGCTGTGTGTTTTGGGTCATTGTCCTGTTGCAAGACCCATGACCTGCGACTGAGACCCAGCTTTCTGACACTGGCCACACATTGCTCTCTAGAATCCCTTGATAGTCTTGAGATTTCATTGTACCCTGCACAGATTCAAGACACCCTGTGCCAGATGCAGCAAAGCAGCCCCAGAACATAACAGAGCCTCCTCCATGTTTCACAGTAGGGACAGTGTTCTTTTCTTCATATGCTTCATTTTTCCGTCTGTGAACATAGAGCTGATGTGCCTTGGCAAAAAGTTCCATTTTTGTCTCATCTGTCCATACGACATTCTCCCAGAAGCTTTGTGGCTTGTCAACATGTAGTTTGGCATATTCCAGTCTGGCTTTTTTATGATTTGTTTTCAACAATGGTGTCCTCCTTGGTCGTCTCCCATGTAGTCCACTTTGGCTCAAACGACGACGGATGGTGCGATCTGACACTGATGTTCCTTGAGCATGACGTTCACCTTGGATCTCTTTAGAAGTCTTTCTGGGCTCTTTTGTTACCATTCGGATTATCCGTCTCTATAAATTTCTGAATAATATGTACAACTGTAGTCACAGGAACATCTAGCTGCTTGGAAATGGTCTTATAGCCTTTACCTTTAACATGCTTGTCTATAATTTTCTTTCGAATCTCCTGAGACAACTCTTTCCTTCGCTTCCTACCTGGAGCCCTATATATAGGCCCACTGACTGATTACAAGATTGTAGACACCTGTGCTGCTAATTAGTGGACACACCTTGAATTAACATGTCCCTTTGGTCACATTATTTTCAGTATTTTCTAGGGGTACCATCATTTTTGTCCAGGCCTGTTCCCTGAGTTTATTTTTTTAAATAATTCTGTTGAAGCATGGTTGAAAAGCAATGTCTGACTTTCATTGGTTAACATTCATAGAATATTTTTTAATTATTACTTTTGTCAGATTAAAGTTATTTCTGTGACCATTGTGAGTTTTTCTTTCATTGACCGAAGGGTACCAACAATTTTGTCCACGTGTGTGTATACAAACTGTAGAACTTCTAAATGATTAAATACATTATGTTTCATCATCTATATAAAACAAAAAATACTTATAAACACTCATGCAGTGGACCTAATTTGTCAACTAATCTGTATTGACAAAAATAACCATCATGAGTTAATGTTGCAAAACCAAAATATAGCATATGGGCTGAAAGAGAGATATATTTCAATTTATGTTTATGTTCATATATTAATGAATCTACATATTGCATTGTAAAAATGGTTTCCTCTATAAGAAGGTTAAGCAGAGATTTAATGGAGTATTGAGGAATAGTTCTCTTGGCTTCTTGAAGGACTTTCTGGCTTTCATTTGTAACCAGTGTTGCCTCTGATTTTCAGTCCAGTTCAGTTTCAGTACCCGACCAGTTTCAGGCAAACACACTTGGTTAGGCAAGACAGTGATCTATGAACCATATGCATTAAAAAGCATCTAACTTAAGGCATGAACCCGAAAAAAACAGGTGCAGGTGGTGACAGATGATCAGGCCAGTGATTAGTATACCGCTGATGCTGAATGCTGAGTGGTTGGAACAGACAAGAGGGAAAATGAGGTCACTGCATATGGTGTTACATTAAAAAAAAATCTCATTTTAAATTGTATCTTTAGGCACTTTAATGTCGCAGTAAAAATTTGTTCCCATTTCTTTCATTTAAGTCGAAGAGAATTGAAATTATGTTACCCTAAGTCCCCTGACAAACAACACTAAGTACAAATACATTTAATCTACATCAATTAATTTGATTTAATATGAAAAACTCTTGGGTGACTCAAGACTTTTGCACAGTACTGTAGATGATCAAAAACCAACATACAAAACAACCCAGACATGATTAAAGGAGCACTAAATAAATTTTTTTTTGTAAATCATAGTTTCCGGATTTTTTTAAGTTTACAATGTCCAACATGCACAAATTTTCTCTAAGGAAATGTACATCAAAAGGATTTTAGGAAGTGGCTCAGTACTCCGGCCTTTACTAGATTGTACTACTTGTGTGCCAGAAAAAATAATAATAATTATTATTTTTTGCAGAGTTTAAAAAATGCTGATTCCTAAGAAGATTTTTTAAAATGTATTCTTATGTGTCGTGTGCAAACACAATTTGTTAAACACTTTTAAACTATCTCTCAATTTTTAAGCTTAAAATATGCCTTGCTGCAATTCCTCATAATTCTGTCTGTATGCAATTAAAAAAAAAAGAAAGAAAAAAGGAAGGAAGAAAAAAAATGTGGCACATAGTCTGCATGTGAAACCTGAGTTAAAGTAGGTACAGTTCTACAGTCTTAACAAAAACCGTGAAAGTGATGAGTGTTTGGTGTGTGTTTGTTGCTCTCAGGGCTGTGTACTCTACAAATGTAATGAGAATATGCTGACAGGCATGAGGATGCACATGGAGACCACAGTAAAAGAGCAAACATTAAGCACAAGCAATCAAACAGGCTTAAAATCATTCCGCCTAAGGCAACTTTACACATTCACAAAGGACACGCAAAGGATAATGACTAGTTTTATGATTGTCTTTATTTATTTAGTTCACATTAGTAAAATATTTACGCAGACAAACTAAATATAGAGTATAGGATAGTGGCGGCATTGTGGCTTAGTGATTAGAGTTGTCTTCTTGTACCTTCAGAGATAGGAGTTTGAATCTTGCCTCCAGTCTGTGTGCATGGAGTTTGATGTGCTGCCCCAGTGCTTGATGGGCTTCCTCCAGGAATCCGGGTTTCACCCCAAAATCCAAAGACATGCACATGATTGGTGCATATTGCCTATAATGTATTTTGTTGAGAAATGTACTGTACGCGTGTGGGTTTTTGCCAGAGGTTGGAGTCCTCAGCATCATAACTTCCCCTCAAGTCTCACTGTGGGTTTTTATTACAGAAACCACACCAGATAGTTTATTAAAAGCCAGTATCAACAAACTAAATACTTGGAATCAGGTGTGGCTTTTACTTGGATAGCATGCAGGAAGCCAGGAATCCATAACATTTGATTGACCTGAAGACTGCATGTTTTCAGTTTATTATCAAAGATCAATCAGAAATTCATTACACCCTTTAAGGATCAAAGTGCAGGCTGTTAAGCACTTTGTCTTTCCTTGCTGTGCGTGTAAGCTGATGGCTAGCCTGGTTAATTATCAAACTAAATTGCTATTTGAGCAATATCCTGTATGTACTGAATAACAGGTGACACCCAGACGGTGTCAAACAAACATAAAAAGTCTATAAAAAGAGATTTGAGTTACAAAGGATCCGAGAGCAGCATGGTGTTGTAGTGGTTAGAAATGTTGTGTTACACCTCTAGGTTTGGGGGTTCACATTTAGCATCAGGTCTCAGGGTTTGGTCCCTGAGTGCAGTTTCCTCCCATATGGTTCAAAGACAGAGTGTAGGCTGATTGGTGTTTCCATGTCATCTAAGTGTGTGTGTGTGTGTGTGTGTGTGTTGGAACCCCATCCAAGGCATACCCTGCTTTGTGTTCTGAGTTTATGGCATAGGCTCCAGTAACTAGTTAACTAGTACAGATGCTGGATGGATGGATGCTTGGATGGGTAGATAGATGAATCTGCAAGGGTGACATTGTATTTGTGATTTGTATTTTTATCTTAAACCAAAACAAGTGGCAATAAATCAAAGCAGTGCTAAAATGACCACACGTCATTTTATAGATATATTTAACATTGAAAAATAAAAATCTTGAATGTATTTTTGTTAGATAAACATTATATGTGATCCACATCCAGGTACAGTGGGTATTATAGTATCTTGCTGTTATTAATATTTAAATGTGCTAATGTTTAATGTTTAATATTCACCTTTTATCATGATCAAGGTAATTTAGTAGTTTGCATTTTTAACGGTATTCCAGAAAAAAAAAAAGAAAGCTAAACCAGCAGTACGAACAAGGTGTGAATGTGAAGTGTTCTAGCCGCCACACGGAGACACGTCACACAAAGTGTCTGGCTTTCTTGGTGTTGAGGAATGTTGGCATGGTGTGCGTGAGCTTAATGCTCACCTCCTAACGCATCCTGTTAATCCTCACTGATAAGCTCCTGTTCTTCCACTGCTGTGATGACAAGAGATCCTTTCCCTCCACGATAAACAGCACGCTCCAAATATGATAAACAAATTCAATGCTGTCACACTTTTACAGATACCATGTGGTCTTGATGTGACAGAGGAGAAATACGGTTTATTTCAAACACCAGAATCTGCTCTACAACTTTTTGTTTTTTAATTAAAGAACGATAAGGCTGACTTTGACTTTTTATCAGTTGTTCCAGTATATCGATGACATTTAGAAAGGATTTAAAGCTTCCTAAATGTTAAACTTTGCTATATTATTTATTTTCATTGGTTTATTTTTTTAAAAGATTACACAGGTCTCAGAGCTAAAAAGTGAGCTTTTCATACCTTCATCTCTCTGTTTCACTCCTCTTCCCAACATGGCATTTCAGTGTCTATGTAAATGAGCTAATGCTGAGCCATGCCCCCAAGAAACAGCAGAGCTGAAGAACAAAATCAGGGGAGGGGTCCTTCTTTTATGATGTCACATCAGGGAGGAACTCTAGTTGGCTTGTTTAAGCTGTCATCAATGGTCATCAACTGTTCAAATGTTAGCTTGGAGGGTGTATATATAATATAACATTTAGCTAAAAGTCAAAGTAACCGCTATACATCCAGCCCCAGGCAACTGTAGACATGTAAAACGTATCTGAATGCATTTTTAGGAAACGTTCTGCGTAACATATTTTTGCCATTTAATGCTTTCCTACCATTGCCAGGGACAATTAGCGGACCAGTATTTGCTGTGTTCTCATTTGCAAACACACTGAGGATTCATGTGCATGTCTAAATTCTACTAAAAGTAAATTTAGCATAATAGAGCCCCTTTAATACTCACTTGTTTTTACTATATGACCGTTTCTATAGTGGCAACGTACACAGGGACTTGTTTAACACATGAACACATTTACTGTGTAAAATGTTGATTGCAACTTTGTGGTATCCTGAGTAGGCATTTATTTATTTATTTATTTATTTATTTATTTTGGAATGAGTCTCCAATGTTAGCTCTTGGTAAGTCAGCGGTAAAGCTGTTTCTTTACATTTTTCCCGGAATCTTTAGTCCAGAGGAGTTTTGGGGGGATTTTTAAGTACGTGCAATACTATTCTTGCTCGATGATACGACAATCTGTTTTAAAGACACATGCTTAGTCTTATGTATGGCAGATGTTACATAATGTAATATAATGTAATATTGTAAATTGTAGACATTGTACAACAGTAAACCTCCTTCTTCAGCCACACATTTCGAACAGAGACCATAATTCTTATCCACCCTGTCATAGCTGTTATGTGGTGCATTCACCTAATGCATATTAAGAGACCCTGCAGTATGTGTTTGTGGGTTTTTGTGCATGTGCATGTCCATAGCTAAAATATGTACATGCCATTAGAGAACATGAGTAGACTGTTATCCCTTGCAGTGAGCTGCCATTGAGAACAGATTACTCCCAGGGAAATACAACCATGTTACTCACCCAAACAAGCCACATACTGTATAGCCTGGATACGCTAATGCAGCCATGTGACCCTCACGCATGCCTTCTCTTAATGGCTAGTACGTAATATTAACCCTGGGTCAGGTGGTGTTGCATGTGCAGCTTGCATTCAGGGTGTTGCATGCCTCCCTCTTCTCTCTCTCCACGAGCCTTCCACAAACATTGGCATATATGGGGCTGTTGTGGCTGCAGTACTCCTGCTGCTGGTTCACTACTCAGTCACACAGCCGTGCTCACGTAGGCATATTTATATTAGCTCCAGTGCTTAATCACTTGGTGTGAGAATGAGTCACATTTCAGTGCAAATGTCAAAATGGCATTTTCTGGAAATAAGACATCAGGGGCTTGTTACATGCAAAGTGCACCTACTGTTAAGCTTAGTGGAGTCATTACCATAAGATCTGTTAAGGTGATAAACCAAAGGTGTAGGACTTGTTGTTGGTCTTTCGGCTGCTCCCATCGCGGGGTCGCCACAGGGGACCATCCGATCTGCACAACAACTTTGGCACAGGTTTTACACTGGATGCCCTTCGTGATGCAACCCTACCATTTTATCCAGGCTTGGCACTGGCACTGCATCCAGCGGCTAAGGTTTGGGCATTGGGTGGGAACTTAACTTCCTCATGACAGGCAAGAAACCTACCACTGAGCCACCAATGCCTATACAGGTAGGAGCGCTAACCAATAAAACCAACAAGATGTGGAGTGCCAGACCTACTGTCCAATACTCATTGTATTGTAGTAATCTCCCTATGCTCATGTACTGTACTATGCTTGAACTGGACTTAAGTGATCTCCATCAATATTTCTTATGTGAAGATAATTATTAACCAATATCCAATATCTTTCCAGGTTTTAATAATGTGTTGGACAGTTCTTAACCCAAAGCCAATCATTTTAATATTCAATATCTTCATTTACTTTCTTTGCAGTAATTCAGAAGCTGCAGCTTACCCCCCCCCCCCCCCCCTTTTTTTTTTAGCCAAGCAGTATTTAATGTTAAACTTCTAGAACACCCTGATTATGCATTGATATGTGCATGTAGAGAAATCGGTCGTGAAGTTGGTATATTCACATGGTGGCTTAGTGGTTATCACTGTCGCTTTGCACCTCCAGGGTCCAGGTACGATTCCTGGACTGGTTTAATTCCGCCTCTGTGGGCATGGAGTTTGCTAGGGATGGAAGTGGGTTAAATCATCAGCTATTTCCTTCAAGCTCACCACATCCGAAGTCAGTTGAACACATATGAGATTTAGGAATGATGTGTTATACAGTGCTCTCCACCATTATCATCTAACAACTGACTGAGTTATATATCTTTTGAAATAAAAGTGACCATCACTCCAGTTGCAGTTACTTGTGAAAGCAATGGTGTACTTGAGGCTGTTCTGGTGGCTCATCATTTTCCAACACCTTACTAACCTTTTCACACCGTCCCTTTAACGTGTTACCTGTGTGTACATATAATGTAAAACAATGCGGAAAACACCCGGTGGTTCAAGAGTTAGTTTGAATATTTGACATCAACATGCAAATCACTGAAGCATTGTCCAGGTAGTATTCTGAGTCACCTTCTCAAGTGATAGACATTAATTCAGCACCAAATATACATACTGTAGATATACGTAGATATAGGCTAGATATACTTCATGTACGCGAATTGATACCAAAGGAGAAATTTAAGGAGAAACATAACAGAACTCCATGAGGTAAATCAGGCTTGAACACATGAGCTCAGAGCTTCAAGACAACACCACCACAACCAGATATTTTCTCTTATACCTAACAGTGCAATTTGGGAAATTATTAATGGGAAAATACACTCAGCAAAACACTAACACCACGGCAAGTTGAATAAAATAACATTGATTATGAATTATATACCAGTAAACTGGTGTATATTTATACTGTATGTATAAACTGGTGAAAGGTTCATGGGCACCCAAGGTTCATCTATGCCAGTGGGGAACAAAGGCCAGCCTGTCTGGTCTGATCATACAGAAAAGCCAATGAAGCACAAACTGCTAAAAAAAAAAAAAACATAAAGGCTGGTTATGATAGAAAGACACCAGAACCCCCAGTGCACCACAGTCTACACATATGGAGCTGATCCAGCCTCCAACTCCACAGATCCCAATCCGACTGAGCAACCATGGAATGTGCCAGATAAACAAGTTTGATGCACAGAGGCTCCACAACCAACACCACCCAAAGGATACACTTAACGCCCCAGTGGCAGGCACCACAGAATACCTGCAGAGGTCTTGTGGAGTCATGCCTATGCTGCGCAGGGGGAACCTACACAATATTGGGGATGATGTTTTGTGTTTTAATGTTCCAGGTGATCGGTGCTTGTTTTACAGAACAACTTGCCACAAAATTATGAGAAACGAAATGATGGACTGTGGGTACAACATGATAAGTTCAGTTTAGACTTTATTTGTCACCTATGTACAGTACATTACTACACATTGAAATTCTTTATATTTTGCATATCTCAGTTTCTTTTTAGTAGGCTGGGGTCAGAGCACAGGGTCAGCCATTATACAGCACAGTGCTCCTGGAGCAGGCGGGGTTAAGGGTCTTGTTCAATGGCCCAACACTGGCAATCTGGTAAAGCTGGGGCTCGAACCATCAATGTTCCAGTTGGTAATTCCTTAACAAAAGAGCCTTAACAACCTGAGCCACCACAGCCTGATTGACTCGGATTGGCTGATTAGATAATTTTGTGAAAGAGCAAGTCAACAGGTGTTAATATTAAAGTGGCCGTTGAGTATACAATGAACTGCACATTACACAGAGAATGTGGCACTATACTTGGACACCAATAGTTTGTCACATAGTAGACTTATGTACATGTTAAACATATTAATCAGTACATTTCTTACAACTGTAATTAGTTTATTAATTCATTTTTTAACAGTTCCTTTTTAAAATTATGTACATAAGACGAATCTGTAAATTCCAATGTTTTTCTCTTAATTTCCTCTACAGGTGCACTTTTTTCAGATTGTGTTTGTGAAGTCAAATTTTTATAAATGTTATAACGTGACTTCACATTCATACAGGGCTATAGTTATAAAGGGCTGCTTTTCTAAGGTATTGGTCAGAAGAAAGGAAAACTTTATTTGACTTAAAATAGGAAGCACTGTTTACACACTCTCAAAGAGATCAAAGCTCAACGCACTAGACGTACTGTATTTTAAACCTTCCTGAAAGTGGGCATATGGGCGTGTTCATTTTTACACACACATACACACACCATGACTCATGGCTGCGTCTATTGAGGGATTCCCTCCCTCACCTCATGATGTTTGTGTCTCATTCCCCCGACAACCAAAGAATGAAGTGAACTGAAGTCATGTGGTAAGGACACAATGTCCTTTATTTCTCAATGAAACATATTTCCACATACAAAACGACTGTACAGCTCCAACACTGTATAATTACAAACTCTCATACCCACTGCTATACTTTGGCATTTCCGTTTAGCTTTACGTTCTCCCCACAGTTCTTTTATCTTCATACATGGGATTTTTTTTTAATCAAGTCAAAACACAGAGATAAAATTCCTCAATTGGAGTGGTCATTTGCTTTTCCTCTCTTGGTAACCATGAGAACCAGCCATTCTCCATGACAGCATGCGTAAACACTAAGACTTATGACTAAGAGCCCGGTGGTTTTCATGAGCTATTACTCATTCTGTGTGCCCGAGATATAATTGCAGAAGTCTTGGCTGTGTCTGAAATCACCCTTTCTACACTAAACAGTCAGACAACATAACACGTTGCACGGGTCAACCCCATAATACTAGTGTTTCGCAACGGTGTGACCTCAGGAGATTTTCTGTGTTTACTGTTACTATTATTATAATCATATAATTATCAGTACTATGATCACTATGTGGTAGCTTTCATGTCGTAGAGTTTATAGCATATGAGTTATTAAGTATTATAAGAACTACATGAGGTATTAATAAGTTTATTTAAAAAACATAACACAAAACATATTGTGTATATGTTACATTTCGGTGATTCTGTTTCCTGGTTTCATCCTGAAAAAGACACATCATCAGTACAAAGCGTGACATACGGAATAAAGGGTGTTAATACTTTATTATGCATTTTATGTACTGTATATATGTTAAGTATCATGCCACAAACATCAGATCTCCTTGCCTTTCCATTTCGATAATGAATTCTGGTCCTGTACAGAACTGTTTCTCTTTCGCCCTAAAAAATGTTGCAAAAATGAAAAAAAAATAAAATAAATTGTTACAACACATCACATGTTTTTGATAGGAATGTCATACTGTCTTTGTTAAACTTGATATTGCCTTGCTGAAAAATCCAGCTTGGTATAATCATGCAACAGAACACAGTTTGAGCTGCTGAGACTTATAGACCATCTCAACTATTATCCATTTTCTCTATTATTTAACCAAATTTGTCAATTAATGTTTTTTTTTTTTTTTTTGCCATACTCTTATGTGTAGACTGAGGTTTGAGACATGGTATACCTTACAGTATTTACGGGATAGACTCACGACCCTAATTAAGATCGAGTGCTTATTAAAGATGAGTAAATTAACCTGCGATGTAGGTTTTATTGGAATCAGAACCTGTTTGCTTTCTACCAGCACTTTTTTTGCGCTTTTTAAAAATGTATGGCTTAGTATTTACGTTGATTCATTGATACATGTCTTTCCTCTTTCTTAACTCGTTTTTTTCAGCTTTTGCCTTCATAAAACACCCACTCAGATAGACTTTGGCGTTCAGTTCAACAAGATTTTTGATACATATTGAGAATTAGAAAGACGTGGTAATCAAACCGGGACAACTCATGAATGAAGGTATAAAAACCGCTTGAAATTTACAGAAGACTTCAAGACCGTTGAAACTCTGAGCCGCAGTAAAACATTTGAATTGTGCTGACATTTAAAAAAAAGGCTGTATGCCTGTGAATGACCATCACGGTCAAGGTGGCTCGGAATACACTGCAGTCGTTCCCGTGAACGTTCATTGAGTGGAACGCCTGATTCTGTCTTTGGGAACAGAACACACAATCATTCAGGTTCCGGGTTCGATTCCTGCCTTGGGAATGTGTGCATTGCGTTTTGCATGTTCTTGGTGGGTTTCATCCGCGTACTCTGGTTTCCTCCCACAATCCAAAGACATGCAGATTCGGCTAATTGTTGTCCCCAAATCGTCCCGTACTACCCAGACATCGCATACAGTGCCGGTCCCAAGCTTGGTTAGGAAATGGGAGGGTTGCGTCAGGACGGGCAATCCGGCGTAAAACCCTGTGCCAAGCGTGAGCGCGGACCACATGGTACAGTACGCTGTGGCGACTCCTTTGACGGGACAAGCCGAAAGAGAAAGAGAGAGTGACAGGAAAAAAAAATATATTCACAATTCGGGAACTTGACTGGGAGTTATTGCCACATACCGACCTGGCTCCAAGCCACTTCCACATTAAAGGAGTTCCTGAGAGGCCAGAGTTTCTGATGTCTGAGAAAACGTTCTACCTTGATGGTATCCAAGCACTAGTGAAACACTGGGATAAGTGCTTTAGTGTAGCAGAGGATTACTTAGTGTAGAGAGAAAGAAACGGATTTTTTTTTCTTCTCATAACTGTTTTTCTTTTTTTTCATTTTTTTTTCATTATTATTATTATTATTCTGCACAATCAGAAGTCATGGGTTTGACTTGAGCGCCCGCCGTGGCACAGACTGTAGTTTGGTTTGGGACGCACCCGCGCTGTGAGGTCACGTGGTTTGGAGGGCGTTGGCCTGGTGTTGGGTGGAAGCGTTTAAAACTGCAGCGCTGCGTTTCAATCCGTTCCCGCCTCTCCTTCTCTCTCTGCGCTGCTGTCGGACTTGCGGAGTAACGCGAGTGACCTCGCTGCCTTTTAACAACTTTTCCTCGCTTCATAAGCTCTCCTGGAAATAATTTCACGCAGATCCCTGTAAGTTGGAATTATTTTTTTTTATTCACTTTGATATTATTATTATTATTATTATTATTATTGAATGTTAGTAGTAATTGTTGCTTTGCCCGCTTGTTTGATGAAAGAGGAAATAAAACCTCAGACATGCGTGTTGCGCGTCTGTCCGCACCTGGCATGCTGGCACACTTGTTCTCGGATGCTATGATGCGTTTCTAAACTTACCCAGTGTGGTTTCTGTTTATTCCGTCTTTATTATGTTGCCAAGATACAAGAATGCGTAGTCATCTTAATGATGTAGTGAACATCACGTTTAGTAATATACAAATGTTATTTTTCCATCTGTCTCCATTCTCTGAATATACTATTAATAGAAAACATAAAGTAATATGTTTATACAATATATATATATATATATATATATATACACACACAGTATAAACTTTTCAGAAAGTAATACAAAAATGTATATCTACATTTTTGTATAAACCTTTGTATATTACTTTATGTTTGCTATTAATGGAGACTAACAGAACAATTTAAGTCTGTAAACTAAATAGTAATACATGGAATGTAAAAAAAAAAAAAAAATTTAAGTTCTACAGTGCTTGTTTGACTCTCATTCTGTATAAATGATTACCGTGTGAATTAATTCAACACATTTGTTTGTTTGTTTGTTTGTTTATTTATTTATTTATTTATTTATTAATCCATTTCCAGCCTCACAGCTTCCACAGGCGCTGCATTATCCCAGAGCGCTGGTAACACCCTGTAAAAGTGCATGTACGTCGAGCAAGCAGTCAACGGTCTGTTAAAATATAAAAGTGTGGTTTTGTGTGTGTGTGTGTGTGTGTGTGTGTGTGTGTGTGTAGAAATCCAACAGTGGAAACATGTTGATCCTACTTTGTGGCATCGTACTCCTGCACATCGCAGTCCTGGTGCTGCTGTTGGTCTCCACTATTGTCAGTGTGAGTATATGCCCTTGGATATGTCAATGTCGTTATCATCGACATCATCGACATCATGTTCTTCTTTGCAGTAGGATCTCGTTATTAAGAGTATGTATATTCGTTTCCGCAGGCCTGGACTGTATCTTCTACCAGTACTTCAGACCTCTGGCAAAACTGCTCCACAATCAACGGAGGAGCATGCCAGATCGGGGAGACTGGAGGTAGGAACATTTGCATGCTTACTCGTCTTCGTCACTGAGAGATACGCCGCAGGGTGATACTTGGATAAACGATACGCACTAGGATTTTATACAAAGAGTGGCAGGGTGATAAAGACTGGCGGTACCTAATTATATGCTGCTCAAGGTTGCATTTGCGGAATATCTGTTTGTGGTACGAAATGAATGGTTACGTAATGACGTTGTGTTCTAGTTCTTAAGAGATTTGGTTGGAATACCTACAATAGGATTGCACATCAGGTAGAGACCTCTGAGAGCTGTGATTTGTGGTCAGACGTTGGCTGGTAACTGGGTGTGACAAGTCTTATTTCAAGGGTGTCATCTGTCCATGTCCCTCATCTGTACTGATTTAGTTGTCTACTTTACACAGGGTTAAATGTGATCAGCTATTATTTGCAGGCTGTGATCTTTGACCTCTGCATAACTGTAGTCATAAAGACCCTTCGAAAAATCCTTTATTATGCTCGCATAGTCATGACCATGAGCTCCCCTGCCTCTTCTACTGCCATCTAGGGGTGAGAATGCAGCCCCCACCCCTTTCTCTCCACCAGCTCTAGCAACTCAACTACGCAGTATAAATAGTCTCCTGAGCTCAAAACCCTTGTTTGGGAGTGGAGATGGCAGACTAGAGAGATGGGGCGCAGGGTGGGGCACAGGTCGAGTATGTAGAACAGCTTAAATTTAGACAGCTATCTGGTCGTATGTGTGTAAGTTTGAGTGTAAGGTGCTGGGGGATCCTCTGACATACTCTGTGTTTTGCATAGCGTGCCGCTGGGCTGGGTCACACCCAGGGATCATATTTAGATAGTGTTAGTGGTTCATAATAAAAGCTCAGAGTGATGCTATCTCTAGTGCACATGCTAGGGATATGCAATATATCGTCAGTTTAATTGGCTTTCATGATCCTTAAGGTTTGAAAATTAGATTTTGAAATTTGCAGCATTGTAGCCATTATGCACTGGGTTCTCCATTAAGGTTTATGTGTATAAAGATGGGAAAAACAAAACAAAAAAACATTTAATTATCAGAGGCGCAGTCTACTCTTGGAAGATCCAAGTACAGATTTCATTATTTTAGCCAATTTTAAAATTAAAATGTCAGCACCAAAACATTTTTAATGAAAAGTAAATATTGCTGAATGATTTATATATAATAAAGAAGCTGATTTTAATTTGCTGAGTGTATTTATATCTGCTCGTAACACGAGGGATTTGGCTGAAATAAAATTGTACTGCATTGATAATAAATAAAATTTGAAATTAGATATAATAATGACACAAACCCTGTTGTGTCCATTCTGTTAATAAAAGATATTGAAGATGCATTAATCTTTTTTTCATGGTAGCTAAAAAAAAAAACATCAAGGTGTAAAGCCAAAACGTTCTAAAAAAGTGAATGGAAAACAAAAAAAAAACATGACATTGTTGATACAAATCAAAAATCGATATGTATCAAGAACAAAATTCCTCCAAATTATGAGATGCTGCAGCAGGGAGACCACATCTGGCCAGAGGCGGACCAATGAAATACTTCAGTAGAAAGAACTGGAACCGAGCTGTAGGAGAGATGCAGCAGCTACAGATCTCACAGCATGACTCAGCTTGGCTTTCTTTAGCAAATGTTATGCTGCAATTTATCCTTTAATATTCATTCATGTAAAAGGTATCGCTGAAAACATCTTACTGGACCGGAGACTACCGGACTCGAGACATTAGTTCAGAAAGGGAAGATTCCACAGATCCTTATTGATCTGTAATTGAATTTTCTCTGTCTGGTCAAATTAGAGAAGTGATGACATGCGTATGAAAAAAAAAATCAATTATGAAAGCAGAAGTTGTCATCTTTTCGAAGGTAGTAGTGCTTGTCAAATGCTCGGGAAAATATTCATAGTTAAACGATACAAGGTAACTTTTCAATCAAGTCAAATCAGCATTTCTGGATTATTGTTAAATGTTTCACGTAATGATCTTTACATACATTTTATTTGAGTGACATTGATCTAGAGCCCTATCTAATATATAGTACTGAAAAGTCTATATATTAGCAAAAGTCTTAGGAACAATGTTTATTTAGTACAAACTGTTATACATGTTTATGTTCTGACCTCATTATTAAAAAAAAAAATTACAAAGAAAAAGTTTGTACATTGTTATACCAAAGTAAAACAACAACAAAATTATCTTACAAGAAAATATCTGTAGGCCAGAAAAGAAAGCAGCAAAAAACAAAAACAAAAAAACAAACAAACAAACAAACAAAAAAACTTTTTTTTACTGCATGAAAAAACAAGCAGGTCCTCAGGAGGAGTGTGTCTGGCTCTACAGGACGTTCAGTAAAACTAAGCGGCTCATTTCCACAAATTATACCCGAGAATAAATTTTAAGTAAAGGGTCGTCACAGCAACTTTGTTTTATTAATTAATGTTTCCTGCTCTTATAGTATTTTTTTTTTTAATGTAGAAACGTTTTTTGAAGGGAAAAAAAACAACGACTTGCTCTACAGCAGTTATTTGCATGTGCCTAAGAAAGGGGAAGAAAAAAATAATAAAAAAAAGCTTTTCTGGTTCTGTGTAGGGTGTTACGAGAAACATTTATAATCCGATGATACTTCAGCTCCTTTAACGACTAAGTTGAATTTCTGGTTGTGGTTCTCGTTCAGTCGTTTCGCATGATGTAATCATTTCGGAAGGCAGCGTCTGTGTGTTTGTGTAATGGAGCCGAACCAGCATGTGCAGCTGCATTTGTTTGTTGAGAGCTCATAGACCAGTCATGTGACTGCTGGGCGAGGCCAGTAGCAGGCGTCACACTTTACTTAGGCCTTGTGTAGTTAGTAATCAAGGCATCATCAGTGTATGTTAAGGATTACAGCATGGATATGAAACATCCTCATCTGATGTCTTAAGCAAATAACTTTTAGTTGAAAGTTTGTCTGTATTTTGTTTTAGACCTGCCTGCAGTGTTTGTGTGTTTGGGTGTGCGTGCATGCCTATGTATGCATAAGCCTTTGAGATTATACTGCAAGTGTAAATGTCAGGAAACACCACAGGGACCTCAGGAGTTCATGGGTACCGTACTGGACCTTGGGAAGGAACTGACGCACACGCTGTTTACTTCAGAGCAAAGTTGAACGAAGTTCATGTTTATTTTTAGTAACCAAAAACTGAATGATTGCTTATTGAATCCGTTCTCATTATTTATTTGGGGTGGGAGGTGACCCCCCAATGGGCGGCGATTATAAACAGAAAGCACGCACTAGCACGTTTAATGTTCAGAATTTATGTTTAAAAGTGGTTCTAAACAGTACCTGTGACAAACAGTGTAGGTTCATTCAGGTTGTTCAGTATAGTTTTGGTCGTCATCGTCTTGGTGCAGCCTTAAAGGAATCTGGTTGTAGATCCCTAATACACGAGTCAACAAGAACCTTTAGTAAGAACTAGCCTCAAAATAAAACCCTGAAATCCAAGGTCGTTGGTGGCTCAGTGGTAGGTTTGTCGCCTCCCATGTGGAAATCCCGGATTCGATTCCCTGCCAATGCCCAAACCCCAGGCACGGGATAAAATGGGAGGGTTGCGTCAGGAAGGGCATCCGGCGTAAAACCTGTGCCAAATTGTTGTGCGGATCAGTGGGTCCGCTGTGCCGACCCCTCAATGAGAGCAGCCGAAAGACCAACAACAACTAAATTGGAGGTAAAGTTCAACAGCCAGATTTGAAAGGATTGCAGTATATTTACACTCGCACACGCCTAATCTAAACACACAATCTGTTGTACAAGAGTGAAATTTAATAGTCATTTAATTAAATTGTGAAAGACTGATATGATAAGAAGCCTGAACAGTCCTGATGAACACAGATCTTACAATCGCTCTTCATCATGATGTACATTTTTGGATACTGTTTGCCTCCTTTCTCTCCCTGAAATCCTCATCACGTCCGTCGTCTCTTCTGCCCAGTTTTTCGTCTCAAGGCTAACGTACTGTACGGTCACTTCCTCACTCAGGGTGTGATCAGTTAGCAGTTTAGTGCAAGAGGTGCCTAAAAATGACAACTGAGCGTCCACGCATGTAAATAAACGCACCTGTCTATTGTTGTAAGTAATGACTAGTGACTGAAAAAAGGGCTCAGTCCGTACTAACAAGATTGCTGTGCTTTATAAGAAATAGCAGTTATTTTTAGGTGACGGTGCTCTATTGCATTTAGCTCCGACGTAAAGCCTTCAAAAGGTACTCAGTCTGCTGGTATCGTGCCAAATCAACACCGCAACATGATGATGTTCTTTACTTTGTGTAGGGGCACATACAGTATAAACTGCTATAATCAGTGAGATCAACTGGTTTTGTTTCAGCACTTGCTGGAACAAAAGCATTCAACTATAACGACAGCCTCACTCCTTTCGGGAAACCTCCACACACATCCAAGGGATTGCTACGAACTGTAAGCAAAATTCCCTAACCTCTGGATCTCATTCTGCACAGAACAAGTTCTCTAGCTATGCAGGAGATGCCCTATCTTGCGCCAATGAAGGTATTCGGTATGTCGGCTGCCAAAAGGAGAACTCGTACACTGCCGAACGAGAGTGCAAGAGAGATGCGGAAATCTGAAACTGCGTGCATGAGCCTTAAAGAAGAAATAGACACGCTAAAAAGTCTTGGCATACTACATGCACCTACTTAAGAGCGAGAACAAATAATAAAACTGTCCTTCTAATCTTATTAATGGCTTATTTGATGTTTAGTATAACTTACTGTTAATCACAGTCTTCCGATTTAATTCATTTTCATAGCACTTTTAATAACAGTAGTTGGATGTTTACCGGAAATTCTGGTCTAGACGCTTGATTACGTATACGCTTTCGTTTTAATTTGATTTATAGTGCTTTCAGTAATAGAAGTTGGATATTTACCAGAAATTAAGAGCTGGAGGTGGAACGGGAAAAAAAAAAAAAAAGCTCAAATACATCAGGAAGGAACTGTTAATGGAAGTGAGAATTAAAATGGGAAGTTATTGGTCTCTGGTTAAACTGGTATTTGAATTACATTAGGAAGGATACGGAGCAAGGGTGAGCTTACTTTAAAAACAAAGTCCATCTGATAAAGATCATAAAGCACACAACAATTCAATCATGCAACGACTTGAGAAGAATTGATTTTCTTAACATGAAATTGTGTTTCCAAACATCGTCATATTCTCAATTTGCACCAAAGCACTATAATGCTAATGTTAGAAAAGCTAAATTATTAATTGGCTAATGTTGGAAAGATGAATTATTTACAATGGGCGTTGAAGTCAAACTGGGGCTTGGGATGAAATTTCTGGTGGATGAGGACTTCAAGCACGGTACAATGATGAGACAGTAAAAGCCGCAGTAAAACAGTTGAATGGTGCAAAGAAGCCGTACGTCCGTGAATGATGATCTCGGAGCCCACGGGAGTCAACTTCTCGCCGAAAGAGTTCCTATGAACGGTCAAAAGTTTGGACACAAGTTTGGATTCATTTTCTAGAACAATAGAACATTTTTTATTATTTTCTTTTTTGCAAAACTAAAAAATAACACACAGAGCATTATGTAATTAAGTAACAGCAGCAACAGTCAGGTGTTATTTAAAAACACAAGGTCGGGTGTTCTGGAACAGTTCTTGCAAGAACGGTACTGTCAAGAGTCTATTTGCAAAACCAATCAAACCCCATGATGAAACTGTCTCTCATGAAGACCTTCCCAGGAAAGCAAGACCAAAACGTCACCTCTGCTGCGGAGGAGACGTTCATTTAGAGTCACCAGCCTCAGAAATCACCAATTAACAACCAGCACCTCAGGTTAGCGCCGTTATGAAGAGTTTACAGACAATATCAACTGATCATAGGAGATTGTTGCATATTTTAAATTCCTTCGGCATTGCTTTACAGAAAAAGATTTAGGTGAAAGAGGTGCGTCCAAACTTTCGACTGGTAGTGTACGTACAGTACGTTACAAGCATAGGCCTACTAAATTCAAACCAGTCTAGCCAGCATGTCGGGTGTAGCCTGGATGTCGTTATTTCCCTTGGTCATGTTACGATCCACAATGCGAGTCACGTTTTCATAGTCTTCAGCAGTAGACTGCTGACTTCTCTCTCGAGTCGCTCAGCCGCTGTTGCTAACATGATCATCTAAACATAAAAACGTTGCATTTCCTGGAATTCAGGAAGCACTAAGCAAAACAAGTCCACACACCCTGATAAATGCCCTTATGAGAAATGCGTTGCGCGTCTAATGCAGTGTGATTTAAATGATAGACTGATGGGATGTGGAGCTTTTAAGGCTATCAAGGCAAAGTACTAAGCAGGGTTACCGGGCTTCGTTTCTACAGTACTTCTCTGACTCAGGGATGAGCAGACGATCAATATTTAGAGAGCCGGTATCGTTTTAAGGGCCTGGTGCTTATAGGAACCAGATACTCTTATTTGTGCTGTGGTTAAAAAAAAAAAAAAGGTTTTTGGCAGGATGACTTTGGGCTCTTTTTGGAAAACATTTGTCTAGCATATTCTGCCTGTGATGAATTCTGTATGTTTATTTGGTCGTCTTTCTGTTGGAATTGGTTTGGAATTTATTCTCTATTAGCCTCCCTTTGAAATGCGTGCGAGGTCTGATCATGTTTAAAAAGGACATCCGTAACTTATATGGTGTTGAAACCGAGATCCAACTACAGTATATTCTAATGTCATGTCATGTCACGTCACGTGATCTTTGCGCCTTTATTTAATAAACATGCCAAACTGTACTTTCTGTGAGGTCTTGGAGATATTTCCTGCAGTAAAACAATCTCTTAACAATTTTTTTCCCCCACTTTTCTCTGTTTTTCCTTGCAGTATGGATTCAGGCAGTGCAGGCTCTCATGATCCTGTCCATCATCTTCAGCTTCCTGTCACTCTTCTTGTTTTTCTGCCAGCTCTTCACGCTGAAGAAGGGTGGACGCTTCTTCCTCACCGGAGCTTTCCAAATCTTTGCCTGTGAGTATCGTTAAATCCGAATCGTTTGGTTATTGTGGAAAAAAAAAAAAAAGGCACCAGTTAAGTTTAAACCGTTTTATTTATTCCTTTATTTTCGCTTTACTAATCGTCTCTGTCTTTTAATGTAGTTTTACAACCACAAATAAACAGGATGGTCAGAGTAGGGAGACAGGAATTCAGGAATTCCAGATTGAAGACTGAAGTTTTCTAAGTAATCAAAGAACGTTAGGAGAAAATATTCCCTCGCGCCGTATTCAGTTACATAGCGAAATCACATCCCATTACATCCATATATAAAACTCATGGCAGCAGGAATCAATGCTGGAAATCCTGTCCTTGTTCGGGTCGGCCTAAAATGTCAAATAATATCAAAATAATAAATAATAATATAAAATAATAATCAAAAAATATCTAAAATGTCAACTAATAATAATAATAATTTAGGACATGATGCACCAAAATGCGTAGATAGATAATGACCATAATTTATTTATATTTTTTGTATGACATTTATTCTTAGTTCCATCCTTTAAGGTTTAATACTAATAAATTGCATCTATGTTTTAAATAAAAGCTCATCATATTATTTCGTTTTTATTTTGCATTGCATGGTATTGTTCGACCATTTAAGCCAAATAATATCTCTCTCTATATATTTGTCTAAGTCTGACTGCAATGACAATGCATCTAAATATCAATTACTTCTTCCACTGCTGCATCATCAGAGTTTTAGATGTCCTTGGCATCTGTTGATGCTCAGTGAGGCCGTATTAATTTAATTAGCCCTGTCACACTTTGTTATACATTCAATTGTGCAGAATGCACTAAAATGCCTTCCAGCTCAATTACTGGCCCACATCCTGAGGCAATTTGCTCGGATGAAATATGCTCGTATGAAGAGATATAATTAGGAAAGGTCAATACCAACTCATGCTCTAAATATATTTACCCTATAAATGAATATTTATCTTGCGTTTGGAGGATCTTAAGAATATGTATTTAAGGTGACATTGCTAAATTCTTACTTGATACTGTTTCTGAGAAGGTTGATGTGAGCTTTTAGGGGACAAAATGCAGGTTGTATTGGTCACATTAGCTGAATGTCAGGGGGGAAGTGGTGTGGGCCGTTTGGAGCTCGGCGTCTCCTGGTGCCCACCGGATTGGCGCCGGAAACAGAGGCCCAGACACAAACTGAAATGTCATGGTTGGCACGCTGGGGGTGGCTCGTGTCCTTCCAGACTGAGACTGATCTCAGAAAGTGCTTCATCATGCTGCAGATGTGAGTAATTGCCCTGAAAATAGAATGAGGACAGTGTTGGCTCTGTGCACTCGGAAATTTAACGGGCCCTGCCTTGTCTGGTTCAGATGAGGACACTTTGGAAAATGCCAGTATTGGTTAAGGTAAGGGTTAGGGTAAGAGCAGTGTACAGGGTTTATTTCACTTTGAAAGTTTGCTTCATGAAAATACATGTAAAACTAACATGCAAAACCTGCACTGAATGCAGCAAGAACAAAGGCCTCGAATGGGCTGGTATGACATTAGGTTAAAATGTCATCTTACCATATTGATATGATTTTCCAAAATGCCAAAATAATTCCCTGTCTTTATTAGTCCATTAATATTTAGTGCCCCTACAGTGTTTGAACAGATAAACCCCCAGTGTTCTGCCATCTCGACCTATAAATCTTAACTCCAACTTCACTAGCTAACCAACAGCTAACTTGAACCAACTGAATCTGACTAGGTATTAGTCAATTGGTGGGTAGATGTTTAAACACCCAACCTAGAAATTCTGCGACCTGAAGTGTCTCTTTTGTGAAACACTTGGTTCTTTAGGAACCCACACAGAAACTATAAGGGTTCCTCCAAATGAATCAATACTGTACTTTTAGTGTTTCAGATTGCCGTTTTAGGACTTTACCTACCACACAATCCCTTCAGCTGAACTGTCTTCAGTACCTAAGCCACATCTATTTACATCTAAATGTGTTCTGTTTAATTGCTTTTTGTGGAGTAGAAACCCTCAGGTTTGTAGGATTCACCTTATTCCTGTAAGGAGTTCCCAAAGGACAAACTTAAGTACTCTAATTGACTTAATCTACCTGTAACATGTCAAGAGGATAACTAGTCTATCGTCCTACCAGCAAACTATGTTTTAATTACCAGCAGATTCTACCCATTCCTAAACCTACAGTACCATCTAACTTACAACCACAGGCTTTGAGATGAGCCAAACTTTGGCCAGCAGTTCCACAAAACTCTTTATTCTGTAGGATTTAACATGGAACTTCTACATAACATTTTCAACATACTGTTCTACTTTCGAACCTTTTGTGAATTCTATGTAAAAGACCTTCCAGGGAAGATAAGATTAAAGGTGCTTTAGCTTTCTAGGTTTAACTACACACTCACTAATTATTCTTCCAAAACTACAAACCTATGCACCAAACTCATTTACTGTACCTATGTACTGAAGATGTGATTGTGATCCTATGCATGCTCAAGTGTAAAGAACATGAAGTCCTGAGTAAAACAAAAGTCATCTCTTGAAGGGTTCTTGATGGTAGGAAGTGTGATAAGGTTAGATGAAAGTTGGGCATTCATGGCTTAAGTGGTAGGCTTCTTGTCTGCCATGCAGAAGGCCTGTGTTTGACACCCAGCCACTGGTTGTAGGGCATGCTACATGCTGGTCCCAAGCCCAGAAAGAATAGGAAGGTTGCGTCAGGAAAAGCATCCGGCATAAAGACCAGTGCCAAGTTGTATTCGGATGAGATGGTTTATGACCTATGGACAGGATTGCCCGAAAGCACAAGAATAACATTCTTATCAGAGGTGCACCTGACCTGCCAACCTTTTCTTATCTGCCATCTTACATACCATCCATAACATTCAGCTCCATACAGTAACCAACCTGCCAAAACATATTCCGCTGTATGTTTGGCATCAGGGTAAAATGTTTCATAGTGATGTGAATAGATGGCACTGGCCTTTTTTTTTTTTTTACTTGCCAGAAAGTTCCGTTGAGTCAGATGCCCACTCATGTGACCAGCCATGTGCCCAGCAGTAAACCAGTAGTGAAACCTGCTGTCTTAATTAATGAGGCTGAAAATTGTTGTGTTCTTCCCCTCCATCAGGCCTGTTCGTCATGTGCGGCGCGATCATCTACACGGTGATGAACCACTTATGGGTTCCTGCGACCGAGTCATACGGTTTTGCCTACATCCTTGCCTGGGTGGCATTTCCTCTGGCGCTCATCAGCGGCTTAATCTACGTCATCTTGAGAAAACGGGAATGAACATGGCGTCCCCCCGAGGGTCGGCCTCCTGTCATCTAAAGATCGTCTAAAGCGCCTACTGCATCTAGAGTCAAGTTTAAAAAGCTCATATCTTACAATATAATATACAGTAACTGTACGGTATCGTACACAAATCACCACCATGAAAAGACATATAACAACTGATGCGGTCATTGTTCGAAGATGTATATAGTATCTATGGTTTAAAACCTATTTATAACACTTTTTACATGTTATGTACATAGTATTTTTTTTTTTCTGTGTTGACAAGCTTTTTTTTTTTTTTTTTTTTTTTGCTAATTAAGTGCCTAAGATGTGTGTTTTGTCAGAGGCAAGTGCATTATTAGCCATATTGTGTGTTTTGACTTTTCTTACACTGCCAAAAACAGTTGCAAAAAAAAAAAAAAAAAAGTCATTTGAAGTATTTTAACCAGAGAGCATGTATTAAAATAGCGATGCGAAACCGCTTTAGAGACGTAGCGATGTGGTAACAGTTACTGAGAACTTATGCTAAGCTAGATACAAAAGTTGACCATTTTCTTTTGCTTTTAAGAGGATATCATTTTTTTTTATTATTATTTTTTGACAAAATGGTGCTATGTATTTACCATTCCTATAGCCATTTTGATTTTATCTAGTCTGACAGAAGCGAATGCCTGCGAGTAGACATGGCGTCTCTGTATACTTACTTGTGTACATACAGTACTTACCAAATAGACTCATTTTATAATAAATTGTGTTGGAAATAACGCAAGACTTGAGTATTAGCTAAGCAATTGGCTTCGGAAGGCTACAGACATCGAAATTTTAGCGATACTATAACAGCTAAAAGGGCATTATTATTATTATTATTATTATTATTATTATTACCAAATGCCATCAGGAAGATGTGAACTGCCCGGTATGTAAGTGTATCTGTGTTGTGTGTCTTCAGCTAGCTATATTAAAAACAAAAAATAAATGCACTAGAATTCAAACTGATATATTTACGCAAGCTACTTGTGATTGAAGGGACACTTAACAGCATTGTGCATGGATTTAAACACCAGACTTGGATGTTTTCTGGTAGCGGTTGTACCAGAATTTTTGCATTTGTTGCAATGTTGTGCTGATACTTGAAATGTGACATGCTGACTATGTCCGCTATTGTGAAGAAGAAAAAAAAAAACACAACAACAACAAAAAAAACAAAAAAAAAAACAACGAAAAAAGTCTCCACCTTGAATGCAGTGTTTTATTGGATGTCATGCGGCTCTTTACAAATACATCACTTGCAAACTTATGATCTGTATGCAACTCACACTGAGGACCATGTAGGGGAAAAAAAAAACTATATAGGAAAATCCTTATGCACTGAAACAAACAATAAATTACCATTAACGCAACGTTGTTGTCGGATCTCATGGTTATTATGTGACTGTAGTGTTCTCGTCCTAATCCTATTCCACATCATATTTTAGTATTGTTCTATATATTTCATGTTCTCACATTGTCTTAAACACTGATTTTACAGGTTTCCTCACTACAGAAAAGATCATTCTAGTATTAGTATTAGTTATAACCCTTGTTGGCTTTGTTACATATTTATACACTATTCATACTAAATCTGGCATAAAGCCAGGAGTAAACACTGTATATCTGTGGTCAGAGGAGGAAACAGAACCTCTTATGATGGCCGGTTTATTAAAAAGCTCCTCTCTGTGTAACTCTGAGCAGCTGTTCGCATGTTCACACGAATGCTTGTGTATTTATTAAAAGCTATTAAAGAAATGTTGCTCTGTCTCAGTGAGTCTATAAGGTGAAGTTAATAACACTTAATGTACTCTGCTGTATGTGGGCCAGCTGTCTGCTGGATGAGGGTGTGGCTGCAGCTGTAACGTCGAATCGTGCCAAATCACGCCATCTAGTGCTTACAAGTGTTTAAAAACATCTAGGTTCCAAATTTCCACATAATACATGGGCCAGGGGTAGCTCAGTGGTTAAGGCATTGGACTACAGTTTGGAAGATCCCAGGTTCAAACCTCACAACCACCAAGTTGCCACTGTTGGGCCCTTGAGCAAGGCCCTTAACCCTCAATTGCTCAGATGTAATGAGATAAAAATGTAAGTCGCTCTGGATAAGGGCGTCTGCCAAATGCCTAGATGTACATGTGTTGACTTTATTGTAATCATTGTAAGACTTTCCTTATGTAACAGGCTTGTGGGTTGGGGGGATGGACAATATAAGATAGATACGAACATGTAAATAAATAAATCTCACCATCTAGTGATTACACAGTTTATGTACTTTAGGGTTGGATCCTGTCCCAGGAGACTTACAGTAGGGCACGAGGCGGGTACACCCTGGACAGGGTGCCAATCCATGGCAGGCACACACCCTCACACACTCACATGCGCATTCATGCAATTCAACCAATTTGGGAAGGCCAGTTAGCCGAACCTGCATGTCTTTGGACTGTGTGAAATGTGAGGAAATGTGTGCAGCATTACCCACTAAACCACTAAATAGCTAGACATCACATTGGCTGGTGAACTGTAATCAGCATGCCTGCCATACTGGCTCTGGAAAGATGGTTCTCAAATTTAACGAGTTTTTATAGAAGAAAAGCAATATAATGTTTACATTTCTTGATTGATTTCAGCTAGGTGTTTTTATATACAATGATCTACCTGCGGTACTAATAAATAAATGAATGAATAAAAACATTTTGTCCCATAGTCCACACATATAGTGGTATTTAAAAAAAAATGTATTTAAAAATATATTCATATTTATTTTTTACCTTTTACTTTGGGGTTTTTGTCCCTATTTTATCCTAGGGGTCACCACAGTAGATTATTTGATCTGCAAGGGTTTTACACCAGACACTCCTCCCGTCACCACCCTCCCGCACTGCATTAAGCGACCCGACCCTCCAATCAGCATCCAAACCACCTAAGCCACTACTGCCTGTATTCTCAAAAAAAACAAAAAACAAACAAACAAAAAAAAACCCTGAAAGAACAAAACCCCACTGTTAAAGTATGAAAAACCAAGAGTTGGAGATAAACCCTAACCACAAAGCCATGTTGGCCAAGCAGAAGCCTGAAAAACATTTCCCACCAGCTGTGTCACACTCTGATGTCAAACACTGACATGTGGTGTGCACTCTTACAAACGGGAGATGCTGTGTTTTTTCTCCACATGTCAGAGATTCTGGTTGGACTTTTCCAAAAAGTCTGTTTTCAGTGACCTAAAACAGAGTTCTGTGTGGAAAAAAGGCCCAGGCACATAAACCCTCTTTTTAAAATATACCTGTGTACCTGTGGACTGTGGACAAAGCCATCGAACCTCAATAGTTAGGCTGTAATCACTGCTAAACACTCAGGAGAAAGCATCAATTTAGCTTCTAGTGTGTGTGTGTGTGTGTGTGTGTGTGTGTGTGTGTGTACATATACTGACAAACAGTGTGATATTTGTTGTTAATTGCCTATTTTTTCCAATTACTTAAACCCCCACTATTATTTTTCTTCAGCACTTCAGGAAAAATCTACAAATGGTGGGGAAGAATATAATTTCCACTATGTTAAATCAAACAAACAAATAAACAAACAAACAAACAAACAAACAAACAAACAATAATAATGTCCCCAATTCAATTCAATTCACCACAGCTCCCCTTCAAACAAAAAATTAACGAGAACATTGAGTAATAAATGACATTAACACATTTTTTTTTCAAAAAGCAAACAAATTTAACCCAACAAAACAAGACAAATCAATGTTTAACAAACAAGTGCTTCTTTGACATAAAATTACGTTCCGTCACAGCAGCGGCCTCTAGCGGCCAGTCTAAGTATCACTGTCTATAAAAATAACGCTTTTTTTTTTTTTTTTAAGTAGAAGAAAGAAAGAAACTGTCGCCCTCTGGTGGTCATTATAATGACACGCACACGATCTTTTTTAGAAAACAAATTCTGATCAGATAAATCAATATTGAGATAAAATGAAAAACACTGATAATAATTAAGAGAACTATGAATAATACGAATGCACATAGACATTTATTATAAAATGTATTTATATATATTTATAAGTTTGTATATTCACTTTTTGTATTGGTAAGATTTTTTACAAGCTAAAAATATGGAATAAGTGGAATAATAAAATCAATATGTAATGACGTTTTAGACGTGTGTGTGTGTAATTAATGAACTGATGAGGTTTATTCCTTATCTATTGTACTGTTAACTTCCTTCAAAGGAATAAACAAGCATATGATTTAATAGACAAATCTGCACACTGAACACAATTTCAGGAGAATTTTTATAATCATTGAATATTTAGATTATAGAAACATGACGATTTAATAATAATAATAATAACTCAAACAACACATAGCACTATAATTTGGAGAATGAGGACCTTTGTCAGGTAACAAAATTCAATATATATATTATATTTAACTGTAAAAAAAAAACATTACATAACTTTCGGAAAGGTAGTATGTAAATAGTACTGTTTTTTGTTGTTGTTGTTGTTGTTGTTTTTGTAGCAGCTTTAGGTGAGATCAGATAAGACAAACTAAAGATCTAAAAATAAATCTGTATCTCTCTCTGAATTATGCAACATATCTTAAAATGTAGTCCTTCAATGCCTTGAATAATTGTACTGGGTATCACATTTTTGTAACATATGTAACAGTTTGTAATGTCATTCAAGACAAAATTGTCTTAAGAAAAAAGTGAATTAATTGTTTTAATGAGATTCCCAAAATAATAATAATAATTTTTTAAAAACGCAATCAGGATAATAGAATTAATTTAAATTGTTATTTTATGCAATGGAATTCCTTGTCCTTTATTCTTCAAAACTGGATCCTGCAGTACTCTGGTGTGATTAGTTCAATCCATGCCTGCTTGATCGCTTCCTGAATATCATATACAGAAGAAGGTTTCTTTGTTACTGTTCAAGTCTTCTTCACCATCGTCCAACAGTTTTGTATTGGCTTTAGGTCTGGAGAAGACCCAGGCCATGGCTCCAGAAACTGAACACTAGTGCCACATGGTCAGTTTTTCACTAGTTTCTCAGTTAATTAGCACATCTCTTCAGCCAGATAGGCGAGAATTAATTAGTGACATCAACTATTTTTGTGCACAGGGAGAACCATAATGTATGGCATGTGTTGTCTTTTGGCCCAGACTCTGTACAACATTACATGATGCATGTAGTTTTTTTTTTTTCCCAAGAGGAAAATGGATATTTCATTTATATTCATATTCAAATATTTATTCAAATAAAAGCTTTGTGGTAATCTTACACAAATGATTTGTTAGTCATTTATTCATTCAAGGATTGCTCTAAAAATAAGGTGGAAAAAAAAACTGTGAAAAATGTTCAGCTTATTAGGACTAATAATTATCACCTGATTCTGGATCAGTTAGTTATACGTCTATGTACAGTATGTATAACTTATGTATAATTTTTATGTGGAGGGTCGCCCCCTTGTGGTCAAAGGCTAATAATACAGATGAATGTCAATGTTCACAATAGACACATTTCTGTTTTTAGCCTTTATGTATGAATGAAAGAAAATTAGGAAACAATTATAAAATATTACAAAAAATAAATTGAAGCCTCAGAAACGTATCGGCAAATAATGATAAGGGAACTTATTCCAAGGTCACAGTCCATTGAATCCTGTTTAAGAGTTTCACACATCATTAACTGTAGACACATTAGTCTTAGTTTGAGCACTCAGTTTTCCAATGAGACCATTGACACTACGTTTCGTGTGTGTGTGTGTGTGTGTGTGTGTGTGTGTGTGTGTGTGTGTGCGCGTGTGCATGTTTAAGCTCACCATTTACCAATTATTCTATTATTGAGCTTTATAATAGGCATAAATTGCATATTTCTGATAACACACACACAGACATTTTAGATAACCATGTTTGTGATGAATATTTTTGGAAATCAGGCTAGAGGTGAGCCCAACTGGGAGTATCTCAATGCACCAGACAAATGACTCTTCATTCATGTCTCTCATCTGATAATAGAGGTAATTAATGAACGTGACCTCAGCGACCCTGGGAACCTCAGCGTGTCTGAGGGATGTAATGTGCCCCGCCCAGTTTTGCTGCCGCTGTCATATGTTGTAGGCCCCAGACCCCTTTGAATATTTACACAGATGAGCAAATGCGCACCCGTGTAGCATTCAACATAATTTATAAACTTCCATTGAGAGTATGAATCAAAAGAATTTATAAGAAATGCTGAAGGGATTGATAAAAAGAAAAAATATATACATTTATACCTGCCCTATATAAAAAAATTATAATAATAAAAAGACAAAATGGCCTCCAAATGTTTATTTGTCAGTTTGAGAATTGCTCCAGTCACAGATATATTCATATGGAAGCTTATTCCTGATATATAATATAAACATATCACAACACTGCAGCCTTTTCTTTGATGAGTGACAACCAGTTGGCATTTATGACACCAGGCAGGTCTTTTTATTTATTTATTTATTTATTTATTTATTTTTGTTTTTATCTTACAATTATAATGCATCATGCAATTGCCAGTAAAACCAGTAAATAGTAATAGGAAAAAAACAAAGGAAAAAAATCCCTCATACTATCTGATAGCCGTTCTGTAAAACCAGACGTTATGTAATCTGGTTTATTAATTTCAAATTATACAGTGATATGCATTTAATCTCTTCCGGATAAAAAAAAAAAAAAAAATCCGTTCCAAACAATCCGTTCCAGGCACCCAAAAAATATTACCAATATTACCAATTTCCAACACTATAATTATATTTTTGCATGAACAAGCAATCAAAACATTTAGAAAGGACATGTAAAATAAATAGACAATAAACTTTACTTAACCCTAATTAATGATTCCTCTTGGCACCGGCTGCTTTAAAAACTGAACTGAAAGCGGCTCCCATTTCTTCTTGCTGCCATCCTTGCTCTGGTCATTCGCTCGTATGCCGAAAATGCTCCGTATGCCAGGGCAAATTTCTTAAGGTGAACATTTGTGAGGTGGTGCGTTCGTTTAATGAGGTACCACCGTATACCAGTAAACTGGTGACAGGATCATGGCCATTTATGCCTGTGGAAAACCAAAAGCCAGCCCATCTGATCCGATCCCATGGAAAAGCCAATGTAGCACACATAGCTAAAAAAAAAAAAAAGTCAATGCTGACTATGACAGAAAAGTACCAAGACACCCAGTGCATCACTGCCTGACATACTGTATATTGAACTTCAAGGTTGTTGATCCGGCCTGCAAATTGCTAACATCTCTTCCCAACCGAGCATCCATGGTATGCTCCAGAAAAAACAAGTTCAGTGCCCCGCCCTGAAACCCACAGCACTCAAAAGATCTGCTGCTAACATCCCGGTGCTAACACACACCACAGCACGCCGCCAGAGGTCAATACAACAGGGCTTAATGTTATGTCTGATTGGTGTATATTCCTATGTGAATCTCTTTGAAATTATGTATTTACCATTAAACTTCAATCTAGGCAAGTAAATGAGCAGTTGAATGTTGAGTTCTGTCTGTTCTGGGATTAATCACACAAGCATTTATTTAAAAAAAAGTGTTTTGCTAGAGAGGACTTTTAGGTCTTGATGTTCAGCTTGTAACATCTGGCACTGTGTTCATTCCCACCACCCCATTCTGTTTCCATGGCCGTAATTGTTCACAACTTCAGGGTCAAAGATGCGACTGGAGAATAACTACATTAGACCAGCATAACCCCTTCTTGTTTTATTCTCACCCCCGTAATTTCACCATGCAATATCATTATAGCCACCCACCCCTATTCTCACGAGCCTATTGGGGCACAATATTCTTTCATTTCTGAAACACAATGGGCGAAGACGCATGCAGAAGGTCCACCTTAATCTATCAGGCTTCCTTCAGTCAGCCTGGGCTGCTATCTGACAGGCATAGCATCGCAGGCTGCGTACAGCGACACAACAAATGCAATTTAATCTCATGAAATGCAAATAGAGTTCTTTTTCATGTGAGGGGTTGGTGGAGGTGGTTGAGATGGTGGAGGAGGTGGTGGTAGTGGGGGGGGGGGGGGGGGGAGCACTCTATGTCCACCATCTGCTTGCCATCACTCAGTCGCTTCGTCATTGGGTTGGAGTAATTAGTAGTCTTTAATAATTTCTCTCTTAATTACAAAAAGTGATTAAGAACAAAAAGAGAGAACGAATGAAGGGAAAAGAATGAGACAGACAAAAGGGTACAAGTTAGCATCTGGTGCAGATTTGAGCGTAGACTCAAATGTCTGGAGCAACTCAGACGCCTAAATGCCGTGATGCAATACGCGTCAATGCACAATAAAAAATGTACAGCTACCATCAGAAAGTTGATTATTTTCCAGTAAACAGCATGGCATTTTTATTCCTCTTATACCAAAGAAATATGGCGACCATTTTAAACACCAGACCAAAATAAAACACCAAACCCATGTGCTATAGATTTTGATTGTTCAACACAGGTGTACATATTGTACACACTACAGAATCTTACCATCAATATCACAGATCATGAAAACTCATTGCCTCATTATCCTCCCCCCCCCCAACACACACACACACACCCTGGTGAAATAAATCCTCTTGAAGAGGCAACCTTATTTAAAACCTGATCCCTTCTCACCTGGGGTCTTCT
This sequence comes from Clarias fuscus, assembly GCA_030347435.1. Lineage (NCBI taxonomy): Eukaryota > Metazoa > Chordata > Actinopteri > Siluriformes > Clariidae > Clarias > Clarias fuscus. Next base: position 5,689,669 of record CM059220.1, on the reverse strand, counting down.
AGCTCAAAAACAGATCTTCTATCCTCTGGGTGCATCTTCCTCAGGGTCAATGTGGACCTGCTGTTTTTATTCTGTCTTCCTGTCCATGACTTTTGCCTAGTGCAGCCTCTCCATTCTTCATATGGACAAAAAAAGCATTTTAGCTGCCCAGGACCAGGTCCAGCAAGCCAGCGGGGCGTCAAGGTCAAGAGCAGGCATAAGGCCATCATACTCACAGATCTGCCCTCCTACGCATATGCCGTCCATCAAGCTGTCCACACAGAGAAAACACTCGGGCTCAGTGCATACCGGGGCTAAATGAAACTCATTCATTTAACTGGCCCACTTGGTGAACTTAATGCACGGGTAAAGAGCGACTCAGGGCTGGTTAGAGGCTGTAAATGTTAGAGGGAAAAAGGATTTTAACAATAACAATAACATTATTAAACTTGTAGTTAATTGATAACTCGATAAATTGATGTAAGTCCCTGTTTTATTCAGCTAGTACCACTTTTTCAGCATATACTGTATGCTGTTGGTTTTTCAGCTGTTCACATCGAGGGGTTGCCATATTGGACCATTGGTGGCACATTAATGGTTAAACCAATATAAAGTGTGTAAGTGAGATGTTGGACCACCACGAGCTATCAGAACAGTTTAAAAGCTCCTTGACTTTTGTTGTAATGAAAAGTGTTCTTCCAAAATATTCTCTTAGTTCCTGTTTTGGTTACAGAGAATGCTCTAATACATCACTCTATCCTACGCCCTGAGGCATGTACCTACATAAATAAAAGAAAGATTTTGTCTGTACATGATGGGCCAGAACTCGCTCTTTCAATGATGATTTTTTTTTTTTACATTTCATACATTGGAGAACCCAAAACCAATCTGTATGTCTATTTGTCTGTCCGAACAGATTTCGTCACAGCATCACAGAAAACTGAACAGAATTTCCTTTTTGTGCACTTTTGCAAAAAAGTGTATTTGGTTGAGAACGAAGGAAGTACAAGTTTAGTAAACATAAACATATACACTATATCCTTTTTCAGAATCATGAATTCAAAATCATGCCTTGAACTAGGTAAAATTTGTACAATTTCCTAATATTTAGCCACCAATCTAGTGAAAACCAACACCATATAATATGTCACACCAAACGAAATTTGTGAAATTACAGTAAAAAAAAAGTAAGAGGTTCATATTTGTTGCATGCAGACATGTACGTAGACATTAACCTGAAATAATAACAATATCATATATATATATATATATATATATATATATATATATATATATATATATATATATATATATATATAATAGAGTGTATATATATATATATATAATATATAAAATAGAGTATATATATGTCACTTCATGAAAAAAATAATTATATATATATATAATTATCATAGTATTATGATTATAGTATTTTACTGAATAAAACAAAAGATTCTACTCTAAATGCCCTTGCAAGACACAGCAATGTGGGTTGATTAATTTATACTGTTCAAACCCCCATTTACACGAATAATTATACAATCATTTTTATTTGAACAACACAGCGAGGTATTGTGCAAAGAAAAATGACAGAGTGAATTCATTTGTAGTAAGAAATGAGAAAAGGAACAAGAGAAGCTGAAGCTGGAGGTTAATGAAAGCATGATGAGTACACCTAATTATCTGGGCTCTGGCTGAGCTCTTGGGGAGAAAAAAAAAAAAGAAGAAGAAAAAAAAAAAAGAGAGTGAGACAATCACCATCAGTCTATGTGTCATAAAGTGTGATCACTGCTACAGAGAAAAATATTGCAGTTTGCTCACAAAGCTCTTTTGCATCATGTGCTATGCAAGACCAGCTGTTTATTTATTTTTATGTTGTATGTAGAAGGAGAACAGGACAAAGCTTTGAAAAAAAGTTACTACTGTACTAAGCAGGCAAAATGTGTCAATGTTGGTGCTCTGCGATGGATTGGTACCCTGTTCATGGTGCATCTAACCTGGTGCCCCGAGTTCCCTGGGATAGGCTCCAGGCCTCCTGCGACCCTGTAGTGGATCAGAGTACAGAGTACAGATTATGACTGAGTAGGAATGAATGAATAAATAAATAAATAAATAAATAAATAAATAAATAAATCATAGCAGCATAGTGGCTTACTGGTTAGCACAGTTGCCTTGCACCTTCAGGGCCTGGGTTCAATTCCCAGCCAGGTTCGATTCCTGCCTCTGTGTGCATAGGGTTTGCATGTTCTTCCTGTGTTTGATGGGTTTACTCCAGGCATTCCAGTTTCCTCCCAAAGTCCAAAGAGTTTCAGATTAGGCTAAGCAAATTGCCTCAAAGCAAGTTCCTCAAATTGCCCATAGTGTGTGAATGAATGTGTGCATGTGTGTGTGTGCCCTGTGATAGATTGGCACCCTGTCCAGGGTGTACCCCACCCTAAGAAAGCCCTATTCAGGATCATAAGGAAGAATGTTCAGCTTTACCAGTTGCATACGGGATCTCTGAAGATCAAATGGAAAACTAGTTCAGATATTTTCTGAACACCCGAGTGGTTTAGAATTGGAACTTTATTTATTTATTTATTTATTTATTTATTTGCAACTTTACAAGAATTGATTTGCGATTTCTCATCATTAGAACAACTCAATCCTTGAAAGGAATTGACTTTTAATTGAAAGAGTAAATTTTACATTTAATATAGAATCATTAAAAAAAAAAAAAAACTAATCTAGGAACTGAGATGTTTTCTAACTCCTGCAGATCTGTCAAAATCAATATCTTCATGGCCAATATTGTGAAACTATTATAATTACTTTTTGCCCAACAGGCTCTTGTTGAATGGGTATTTTGCTTTCTAGATGCAATATCAACTAGTTTGCTAACCATATACAATATTCAGGTCCTCAAAGTTCAAAGGTGTGAATGTCAAGATAAAATACTATTACCTGACAAAAGGTGTGTGTTTTTTCATTGTCTTCAAGGTTTTACACGATTGTGTATTTTGCCAGGTGCTCAAGAGCCACTAAATTTAACTTTAGCACTAGAAAAGACAAGAAGAAGAAGAAGAAGAAGAAGAAGAAGAACAATAATAATAATCATAATAATCATAATAATAATCATAATAAAGCATTTTCCAAAATAATGGAACACTACAGCCACAGTTCAATCTGCATAGATACACAAGATGTTTAGCACAGTTGCGTAGCATTTCTAGGGTTCAGGTTCCTTGTGCTTGGGGGGTTTCCTCCAGGTACCCCGGTTTCCTCCCACAGTCCAAAGACATGCAGATTAGGCTAATTGGTGCTCCCGAATTGCCATAGTGTGTAAGTGTGTGTGTGTGTATGTGTGTGTTGTCCTGTGATAGATTGGCACCCTTTCGAGGAATAAGAATAGTCTTCTGGTATAGGCTCCGGGCCCCCTGCGACCCTGTATACATGATAAACCGTATAGACGATGAGTGAATAAAAGAATAATTTCTATTTATAGTAAGGGTATTAATAGCAACAAACTAAATGTTTGTTTTTTTTTTCACAAAAACTGACGAACAAGAAACATTGATTTCACGCTGACATTTAGCAATACAACTGTAGCTTGTTAACTTGATCTATTAGCATAAAATGCATGGGTATCATTATTAATAACTCAAAGGTTGGCCTCCTCATAATCCCAGTTTAACGATGATAATTTGTTAGCATATATTTGAAGTTAAGAGATCACTTTTTGTTGTATATGAAATCACATTTAAGCTGCACATCAATTGAACTCATGCACATTGCAACCTTTTCACCCCAAACGTCTGGATATTGTTCACACTATAGCCACTTGCACCATCTCTGTATCAAGGGAATCTAAGAGTTACTACTTCTCTCTTCCCTTTAAAGCCACCTTCCTTTTTTCTGTTTAACAACCAGATGCCATATGGTAAACATATTCCTTTGCCTCATTGGCTTTTATGGCTCTTGCTGAAAGACTGAAAGGGGTTGGGTCAGGTTCAGGAGGCTAAACAATATAGTCAGCCATTAAGAGGGTTTTATTTCTATTGGACTTATCAACCCAACGCTGTGGGACCATTTGAGCGCCTTCGTCTCATTACAAAAGAATAACAGCACCAGAGGAACGGCTTCATGCCTTCACACAGTAGGGCAGGATTGTGCCTCGGGTCCAGTTTTTATGTATGGATCATAAAAGCTTAAGCATGGCATCATGGGCTCATTGACAGCCTTCTTGTCTGACACATCCCAGCTCAATGGGGTTGCAGAGATCCCCTTAGTGCAAGTCCCAACTCTGGAAGAAAATGGACATTTTGAAGAAAAAAAAAAAAAAAACTGTGATGTGTGGATCAAATGATCTGCTGTGGCTTCCCCTAATGGAAACAGCTAAAAGAACAAGAACATATCAAAAGCTAAAGGAGTTTAACATGATAGATTGTAAATGTGTCACATAGAGCATGCCACTTGTTCTTAGATGTCTGAGCTTTGCTAAAAAGGATGCTGCATCAAGAGGAAAACAAGAGATGGAATTTCATCCAGTGCATCCAGTGCAGGCCAGACCCTGTTGTCCATTCTCGGGTTCAGCTTTTCTGTTCCACTCTTTTTTTTTATAGATGGTTGTAACTCATGAAGGCTGAGCCCTGAGACCCCTTCACTGACCCGCATCTGGATAGCAGCTGGGGTCACATAGGTCATTCAGACATGTCCTGCACCAGGTCCTGGCTTCCTCCTAAACCTTGTAACCTGCACTGTTGAAATGGAAAGCAAGAAAGAACAGGACAGGATAAAATAAAGTGTTTGAATTTAATTATATATATATATATATAGTATTGTGTCGAGTGCATTTGCAAAACGCATCAAGCACCATGATGAAACTGTCTCTCATGAAGACCTTCCCGAGATATATATATATATATATGTGTGTATATGTTAATTATAGCACACCCAAAAGTGTTGTCCTCACCACAGCGATTATGTTTTACCATTTACCAAAGCAATTATGTTTACACAATCATTTGTATTCATTGATTTTTAGGTTTGATGCTTTCAAACGTACTTAAAACAATTTAGAAGGAAAATGTTTTATATATATATACATACATACATACATACACACACACACACACACACACACACACACACACACACACACATAGTATATACCAATCTACCTTTATACCACAGTTATACAACATTTTCCTTCTAAATAGTTTTAAGTAAGTTTGAAAACATCAAAACCTAAAAATAAATGAATACAAATGATTGTGTAAAGACAATTGCTGTGGTAAAGGTAAGGACAACACGTTTGGGTGTGCTATCATTAACAAACATTAGAAACTACAAATTAATTACAAACTAATAATAAATGGATACTACCATTATGTTGTTGAGCATATATATATATATATATATATATATATATATATATATATATATATATATATATATATATATATATATATATATATATCTATGCTCATGGATAGAAGTTGCATAGATTCAGTAACAATATATAGCAATAATGATGATTGGTCCATGATACAGGCTCCTCACAAACCTACAGTAGCAAGTCTGACTTCAACCAAACTTTGTTGAATAGACCGACAACAGTAGTTGCAGCAGTAGTGGAAGCATTTTCCGTAATTTCCAAATGACATCATCGTATTCGTTTGTCTTGTTTTGCTGTTGTTACTCTTGGCCTTCCAGACCTGAAGTGATCAGCAGTGGAGCTAATATTTGGGAATCTGTTCCACAGCCTCTAAATGGTATTCCTGTCAACTCCAAAGTGCCTGATGATGTTTGCTTGCATTGCCCCAAGTTGAAGCGCTCTAATGGCCCTCTCTCTGCTAGAATGGTCTCAATGGTTAATCATAATGTGAGGACAAAATGCACAATCAGAATGTTTTCCTTATTTTTTGATACCAAGGCAGGTCACCTGGACATAATCACATGGCAAACCTTCTGCATTGTGTATGGCTCCCCATAAGAAGTAATGATTGTGACAGTAATTTTATCGTACATTTGATCTTAATGGAACAAGGCAAACAGAATTATGAATAAAATGGGGATTTTGTAATATTCTTTTTTGTATAATTCTGTGCAATATTTATTTTGTCCATGAGCCTATATATCTATCTATCTATCTATCTATCTATCTATCTATCTATCTATCTATCTATCTGCACAAACGGCTTGACATTATCATCACATTAGAAAAGCATCACATTTGATACTTTATGTTTTTCAGATATCCTACATTTATAACATTTGGCTGCTGTCTTTTTCCAGAATGACTGATTTTTATCTTGTCTCTTGTAGCCCATTTTATTCTTGAATTCTAAAAAGGTCTGTTGAAATATGGGAAACATTAGGTTGGAAATAAAAGAGAGTAAAACAGAGAGCGGAATTCACTTGCTGTCACACACGTGATGGGGCTCTTTGAAGGGAAATTGGCTGATTAGTTGAATTGTGTGTGTAACAAGGAAGAAAATAAAAAAAATAAAAAATAAAAAAAACCTACCCATTAACGAGTGCTTTCAAATGAATACAATCTGATAACTGTATTTTTTTTTTTTATCCTGCAGTGATTCGAGCAAATGAGTTTGGCGAACTTTTAGTTTTACATGAGTCACCGAATAATCTGATTTATTTTGTTGTGCAGGCCATTAGTTTGATTGCATTTCCCAGTGTCTTGGTAGAAGCACTGATGCATTTGCTTTACAACAAATTGTTCACCTGCATTACAAACATGAGAATGATTATAAAGACAGGAGATGGGTGATTGGTTAATAACCAATCACCCATCTCCTGTCTTTATAATCATTCTCATGTTCCCATTCTTACCACCCCATTCTTACCACCCATGGTAAGAAATGACACACACATTAAAACAGGGCAATTTAGAGTAGGCAATAAACCTACCAGCATTGATCAGCTTTGATTTTTGAGGTGGGGATGGAAACTGGAAGATCCCAGATAAGCAAAAAATAAACTCATAGAGCAGCGATTATGCTTGCTACACCACCATGTAGATGCCATGCCAAAGATATTAAAATCTAATAATGACTTTCTGTTTGAAATGGAAGTGAATAATCTGTTCACTGTAACAACTGAATAATAATCAGATTATTTTTAGGCATCCAAAATCCCTTTTTTTTTATGTTGGGATGAATGTTACACGAAGAGCAAGAGTCGTTGACTGGAAAGATTGGCAGAAATTTTCACAGCAAATCTGTTTGAGACCTGGTTGCATCAGGACTAAGATCCAGTTGTTGTTGTTGTTCAATTGTGTCTGACTGTTCATGACCTCATGGACCATAGCACGCCTGGCCTTCCTACTGTAGATCCAAGGTCCATGGGGATTTCTTGGCAAGGATACTGTAATGGGTTACCATTTCCTTCTCCAGAGGACCATCTACAGGCAAGTTGGAAACACCAATTAGCCTAACCTGCATGACCTTTGGACTGGGAGGAAGCCAGAGAACCTGGAGGAAACCCACCAAGCATGGGGGAGAACATGCAAACTCCATGCACAGAGGCATTAGTGCTGCTTGAGATCCAGCGGCATGTACCAAAAGCAAGCATTAACACAAGCACTAAAATGGACGCGAAGTGTTCTTTTATTCAAACTTAGTAACTGCCTGGTTAGGGTGACATGTTTCTTTAAATAAAACTGAACTTTAGCTGAAGTTGAGGAACTGCCAAAGTCAGAATTCACACATAATGCTGACAGTGATGGCATTTCTAGCTCAGATGTTTCTATACAACATAAGGACAACCACTTTGTGTTTCAATCCAAATACAGATAGGTAAAGGGATATTTGCACACGAAACAACAAATGAAATGTGCCATTGCATTGCACATCAGTGTAACCTTCCTAAGTGACCTCAAACATTTGAGACGTCCAAGCTACTTACACTTTACGACTGGATTCTAAAGCAGGTCACTAAAAATGAGCCATTAATACAAAGGGATCCAGGTGGTATTAGGTACAGGACTACTTTTACAAAGTATCAGAGCCGGAGGGCTTGGAACGTGCACACAGGATGAGTCTGATCACCACAGGAAGTAAACACTGCCACGGCACCAGAGGGAAGTGATTAGATGCAGAGCACTGGGGTTGAGGGGGAATACGAGGCGATTATCAAGAGAGTATGATGTTGGGCCAGGACACACATGGAAATGGGGGTGGTGGTGTTGGAGATGAAGGAGTGGTAATTGATAACAGACTCTTGTGGTCTCAGGTGCAGTCGGACGAATTTTACTGATGGTGGAGGAGGGAGGCAGATGAGTGGGCTCGGGCCTCTGTGCTGAGGGTGGGGCCTCCAGGAGGTCTTGTAATTAGAGTGGTAAATGTGATTTAATGACAGGAGGCCACGAAAAAAACTGTTCTAATAATAAAATTAGGCAATACATCAAAGTCAGCATGAGTGAATGGGGTGCGAATGCTTTCTGTTCGGCAAGTACTGAGTGCTGCTCACGATGTGACTGCAGTGTATTCATGTCACATGGTGTGACAAACAGAAGTAGGAAAGCACTAACATGCACATATTTCACACGTGACTTGGGACATACGGACATCAAGGTTTCCATCAGTAGCACTCAGCTGTCTGCAGGCACAGGAAATCCCTGATAAGAAGGAAAAGGGGGAATTTGAATTGCTGAGGAGGGCCATCACTCTTGTATATGGCAGAGAAGTCTGCAGATAGGAATATAAATATAGAGGAAGAGCGCTTGCTATTCTAGATGAATATCTGACTCAGGACTGTTGGGGAGATTGTGCTGTAAAGTCTTAATGCAGCGTTCCCTAGCGGTTACCGTTAATCGATGTTGTAAAATCAGATTTAATGGTTGACCTGGTCCATTTTGTGTGCCCTAACAAACACTCATGCACTAAGACTTTTTACCGTTTGCAACCCACTAACATGATGCTTGTACTGGATTTACATTTTCATCGCAATGGATTTCTGTATACTAATTAGGTTAAACTGTCGCTCAATTTGTATTAAAATTGTATTCAAATATATAACCAACATATATATATATATATATATATATATATATATATATATATATATATATTGTAACTGCTCTTCTCTCTTTTAAGAAGCTGCTTGCTACAAATTGTAATAAGGGAGGGGTCCACCAAACAAACTGAATATAGTACCTTAAATAAATAAAAAAAAAATACTTCAATCAGTGAACATGAATGCACAACAAATAAAGATGCCAAGCCAAGAGCAGGTTATTCAATCATTATTAAGTTAAACATCAAAAGACGACAACAAACACCCAAACAACCTCATAAATGGAGATTCAATTCTATAAGATAAATCGGGATTGTCTTTCTATAAGTGTCTCTTGGTACTTATCCATAGAAGGTAATATGCTGATGAAGATGATGATGATGATGAGAAGGCTTGAGACGACAAAGAGTCCAAGAAGAAACCGCTGTGTCCAAAACTTTCACCAGTTCATATAAAATCCCAAAAGGAGATCAAATCTAGCAGAAATCATAATGCCAATATATTTCCATAAGTGCTCTGTCAATATACTAGTAGTTTAAAACTACCACCAAATGAAGCAATACATGATAAGACTGCCATGATTCCTCCAAAACCCAAACAAAATCTCTCCTTCTACTACTCCACCTGCCTATATCTAGAGGAAGCATCCTGATTAGAGCCCCTAGAGGATGGTTGTAGAACTACAACCCCACTCAAACCAAAAGTGACAGAACTATGGGCTGTTACATACCCCCCTCTTCACAAAAAGACTGGTCATGGCCATGGCAAGTCTTAAGATTTTGTACATGATGTGTGTCAACATTGTCTGGATCAGACAAGAGAGAGACAGAGTAATTAACAGGACCTAGTTGCTTAACAACCCTTGCAGGGCCTTTCCATTTAGCTGAAAGTTTGGCTGTAAAACCTTCCTCTGCTCTAGATAAAGGATGAGCCCGCACCCAGACCACATCACCAACTTGGAATTGAGTTTGTCTACGACGCTGGTCATAATACCTTTTCTGCTTGGCTTGGGCTCGCTCTATGTTTTCCTTTACTAGGTTGATAAACTCTTTTTGTCTATCGAGTGTAGGATAAATGGGGCTATTGGGATTTGGAGGTTGTTGAAAAGCTCTTTCCATTGGTCCTTTTAGTTTACGCCCAAGTGCAATTTCTGCTGGAGTAAACCCAGTACTCTCATGCCAAGCTGAATTAATGGCGAACCTGAATTCCGCTAACCATTTGTCCCATTGTCGATGCTGCTCTTCTACATAAGACGCGATCATGGTTTTCAGGTTACGATTGACCCGCTCCGTCAAATTTGTCTGAGGATGGTAGGCTGTAGTCAACTTTTGTACAACTCCCCACTGTTTACATATCAGGTTGATGAGGTGAGAAGTAAATTGTGACCCTCTATCTGATACTAGATATGCTGGTGTTCCCCATCTAGTGAATATCTCTTCAACAAGAATTCTGGCTATGTGAGGTGCATTGGCTTTTCTCAAAGGAAACATTTCCACCCATTTGGAGCAATAATCAACAGTAACGAGAAGATGTTCATTCTGCTTAGCACTTCTGGGGAAAGGTCCCATGAGGTCTACACCTATCATGTACCCAGGCTCAACCACAGGAGTACTCTGCAAATAACCAGACAACTTTTTCAGGGTGGGTTTGTACCTTTGACAAATGTCACATTCTTTGCAGTATCTCCATACGTCCGCTCTTATGCTAGGCCAGTATACTGTGTCCAGAAGTCTGAGAAGAGTTTTTTGCTTCCCCAGATGTCCACTAAGTGGGTTATCATGGGCGTATTGCAGAAATGCCTCTCGATGAATTTCTGGGATTACCAGCTGGAGTTTTTGACCTTTCTGACTATCAGGTATGCTGCGGAACAAGAACCCATTTTTAACAAAATATTGAATTCGTGCAGCATCACATGTTGGTTGAGTCTCAGCTTCTACAACCAACTCCTGGATTTTACTGTCATTACTTTGTGATATGGCAATTTGGGAGAGATCTACTGGCATGTTGATTTGTGCAGTAGTGCTTTTGGAGGCGTTTACAAGGAGGACCATGTTGGGTACAGTATGGCCACTTTGGGCTCTAGATAAAACATCCGGCACAACATTGCACTGTCCCTTCCGGTACCTCACTGTAAAATGAAAACCTTGCAATCGTAAAGTCCAACGGATGAGACGTGAGGAAGGTTTGGGGTGTTGGAAAGCCCACGTCAAAGCAGCATGGTCAGTGACTACTTCGAAAGGTCGGCCTTCCAGATAAGGGCGCCACTTTTCTACAGCCCAGACGACAGCCAAGCACTCTTTTTCTGAAACTGAGTATACTTTCTCGGCTCCTCTGAGTAATCGGGACGCATAGGCAATCACATGTTCTTCTCCTGCCATCTCTTGCGTGAGAACAGCTCCTAGGCCAATGTCACTCGCGTCTGTCTGCACTCGGAAAGATTTGCTAAAATCCGGTGCTATGAGGACTGGAGCTTGTACCAAATCTTGCTTGATAGTGTCAAATGCACGCTGACATTGTTCTGTCCACATCCATGTAGAGTTTTTTTTTCTTCAAAGCATGCAGTGGTGCAGCTTTCTCTGAGAAGTGTGGAATAAAGCGGTGGTACCACCCTGCCAATCCTAAGAACCTTTGGACTTCCTTGATGGATTGGGGTATGGGGAAAGCGTTCACAGCAGAGACCTTAGCTGGATCTGTTTTTACACCCTCATCTGAAACTATATGACCAAGAAATGTAAGCGATCTCTGGATAAAGTTACACTTCTTCAGGTTAAGAGTGAGTCCAGCTTTATGGAGACAAGTGAAGGCCTGCTGGAGGTGTTGGAGATGTTCTGCCAGGGTTTTGGAATAAATGACAATGTCATCAATATATACCATGCAACATTTGCCCCTAATATCTCTGAGAACATGTTCCATTAACCTTTGGAAAGAAGCAGCTGCATTTTTTAAACCAAAAGGAAGACGGAGAAATTCATATAGCCCTGAAGATGTTACAAAAGCGGTCTTTTGAATGCTGTCGGTCTCCATTTCTAATTGCCAGTAACCGCTTTTTAGGTCCAGAGTACTAAAGACAGTGGCACCGTGTAATGACTCTAAGATATCCTGTATCTGGGGCATTGGATAGGCATCTAGGTGAGTCTTAGAATTCAATCCACGGTAATCTATACAAAGTCTTGAACCTCCATCCTTCTTTTGTACTACCACCACTGGAGAAGCCCACGGAGATGTAGATGGGTGAATGATCCCTTTATCTAGTAATTCCTGTATTTGTGCTTCAATGAACTGTTGCTTTTCAATGGAGACCTTATATGCACGCCGTCTTACCGGTACTTCATCAGTGGTAATGATACGGTGTTTAACCAAGTCAGTATGACCAATTTCTTGAGTACAAACAGTAGGCCAGTTTAACAACAGATTCTGCAACTCATCTTTTGTCTCTTGATCTGTGTCTGCTGCCAAAGCAAGTTGATGAATGTATTGACGAGTTTGACCATTGCAGGCAAGTGAGGAAATTGCAAGATAGAAATGCATGGTAGGATGGAAATTATGGTGAGGAAAAGGAAACCATTTTAATTTCTCCCCTCTTTCCATCCCAGGGAGGCTATACTGAGCCTTGTGAAAATCCAGCATCATTCCAGTCTTCGACAGAAAATCCATTCCCAATATGATTGGTACGGTCAAGTCTGTATCTCTCATTATAAAGAATGTCAGATCTACTGAATGTTCCTGCACTTCACATTTCCATTTCACTTTACCGATTGCAGTCTGTCTTTGTCCATTAGCCAGCAAAAAGGATTGCCCTCCACTGGACTGATAGCATTCTTGATGACACATCTGTTCCCAACAGGATTCCTGTATCAGTGAGAAAGTGCTACCTGTATCAATTAGAGCGAGAGCATACTCATCCTGCAGAATTATAGGAAGAGTGATGTTTTTATAGTCATGTTGTTCGGAACTTTGGAAAGATTGCACCACTCGATTACCTGCACATGGAGGTCTACGCTGATGTTCTTGAACTACAGGACCCTTTTTCCTCTGTTCTTCAACATTAGCCTGATTCCAATATCTTTTAGACTCTTCAAAATCTCTCTCTATCTGTGTTCCGATCCTGACTAATTCGCCAACATCTTTGATAGTTCCACGTAGCAAACTGGCCAGTCGTGGATTGCAGTTTCTTAAGATTGCTTGAACCACATCTCTTTCCGACATCTCTTTTCTCCACCTCAAACACAATGCTCTGTAGTGGAATGCAAAATCTCTGATGCTTTCTTTAGCACCCTGTTTTCTCTCCACCAATTTTCTTGCTGCAACATCCTCATAATCCTCACTTAAAAAGGAGTGCAGAAAACTTCTTTTAAATTGCTTCCAGTTATGTACATTTCGTCGTTCTGCCATCCACCAATCCTTTGCAGTATCCATGAGTACAGCAGAAAGTGAAGCAAGTATTTCTCCATCGCTAAGAGGACGAACAGCAAAATATTCTTCACAACGTTCAATGAAAAAAACAGGATCATCTTCTTGTGTGTTACTGAAGGTGGGAAAATCCAGTTTGACTGGAGGATTATACTGTATGGTAGACTGGCTGCTCTGAACTGGAAGGGAACTGGACTGTACACTATATGTCACATTTCCTGGAGTAAGGGTAGGACAAGAAACGGTAGGATTGTGGCCTTGTGATATTGGTGTTGATGTCGACGGGATCAGAGATTGAAGTTTGTACTCCAGCTGACGATCTCTTCTTTTCAGACAATCTACAACAGATTGGCCCAGCTCTTGAATCATCAATTCTAGTTGTCGCTTTACTTTCTCGCATTCGCGTTGTATTCTATATACCATTCTTTCTTCTGTCTTTCTGCATCGGTTTTCAAACTCATCAACAGAGACAATAGTACTCATCCTTCGATCAACATCTGCTAAGTGGTTTTCAATAGAGATGAACCGATCTGTCAGACGATCAATCACAGATTGATTTGAAATGGTTGGGTCATGGTTTGCTTCCTGATCCATCACTATTTGCGGTGGAGGTGGTGGAAATTGGGCCTCCTCCGGTACTTCAGAAACATTTTCTCTAGCCCCTTCACTCTCCCCATCTGAATCTATATACAAGTCGCTGAAGGTATTAATTAAATCTTTTAGGGGTTCTCTTCGTGTGGTAAAAGGGTCAGAGACAAAGTCTGTATCAGGCACGGCTTCATCCTCACCCTGAGCAGTCTGTTCAACCTTACTGTGTGACATAACAATAAGTTAAGGTAACAAATATTTAGGCTTGCAGGTCCCTGTTCAGGTGCCACTATGTAACTGCTCTTCTCTCTTTTAAGAAGCTGCTTGCTACAAATTGTAATAAGGGAGGGGTCCACCAAACAAACTGAATATAGTACCTTAAATAAATAAAAAAAAATACTTCAATCAGTGAACATGAATGCACAACAAATAAAGATGCCAAGCCAAGAGCAGGTTATTCAATCATTATTAAGTTAAACATCAAAAGACGACAACAAACACCCAAACAACCTCATAAATGGAGATTCAATTCTATAAGATAAATCGGGATTGTCTTTCTATAAGTGTCTCTTGGTACTTATCCATAGAAGGTAATATGCTGATGAAGATGATGATGATGATGAGAAGGCTTGAGACGACAAAGAGTCCAAGAAGAAACCGCTGTGTCCAAAACTTTCACCAGTTCATATAAAATCCCAAAAGGAGATCAAATCTAGCAGAAATCATAATGCCAATATATTTCCATAAGTGCTCTGTCAATATACTAGTAGTTTAAAACTACCACCAAATGAAGCAATACATGATAAGACTGCCATGATTCCTCCAAAACCCAAACAAAATCTCTCCTTCTACTACTCCACCTGCCTATATCTAGAGGAAGCATCCTGATTAGAGCCCCTAGAGGATGGTTGTAGAACTACAACCCCACTCAAACCAAAAGTGACAGAACTATGGGCTGTTACAATATATATATATATATATATATATATATATATATATATATATATATATATATATATGTGGGGATGAGGGGGCTTAGTGGTCAGCACTGTTGCCTCATATTTCCAGGGTTTAAGGTTTGAATCCTGCCTCTGATTCATGGGTGTGGAGCTTGCATGTTCTCGTTGTGCTTGGTGGGTTTCCTCTGGGTACCAGTTTCCTTCAAATGGTCCAAAGACCTGCATTGTAGACTGGTTGCCACTTTAATAATGAAATGATGCAAAGTGTTTGAGCATGTAAAGCCATTAGAGGTTTTTGTTTGTTTGTTTGTTTTTTAATATATGATATCTAATTGGAATGATTATTATGAGGCATTATGTCAACAAGACCTGGTTTATTAAAAAAATAGATAAACAAATAGATAAATAGATAGATAAAATAAATAAATAAATAAATAAATAAAATATGTTTTAAAATGATGATTTATTTATTCTGGTAATAAAAACAAGTCTTGCTGAAATAATGCCTAATGAAAATTCCTATTAGAGGTCAATTTGGTTGCCACTTTCACATAACCTGCAGTGTTTGACTAGGAGTGTGTGTTTATTCCCCGCGACGGGTTGGCATCCTCTCCATTGCGCCATTCACAACTTTTGTTCACTGTGTTTCTTGGACAGACTTCTGGCCCACTGTGACCCTACACAGAAATACAGAAAATTACAGAAACTTGAGAAGAAGAAAATGCGAAAGACCAGTTGCAGAGGATCAAAACTGATGCACCACTATTAGCAATCATCCAGGAAATCTTGTTGAACTATGTAATTCAGTTTTACCCATTTGTTAAACCCAGGAAATCCACCATACATACAGTACATACTGTAGTGTTTTCATGTTTAAACACTCTCATCCTCTCATGTACAAGAAACGGCAGAAAATGACTCTTTGGTTCACTAATTATCCAAAGAATCTTAAAGAATCAATAACATCTGGTCAATGTATAACGCATTATATTGAGCTGCATTCAGATCTACTGAATGGGACTGAGGAACTGCCTCATTGCCTGAAAACGGCTTTGTGACGATTCCAATTATCATGTAAACGGACAGAGAAGAACAATTGATCCATTGACTGCTCACTGATCAGCTGTTTAGCGACCCTGATTAGTCACAGTGCCAGAGGTCTGCATGAATGTTAACAAAACCTGTATGTAAAAAAAAAAAAAAAAAACCTCTATTATTAGATTTTTGTGAAGATGACGATGTCATTTGACCTAATAATATACTTTTTATTGTAATTGGTGGCCAACCAGGAATTATTTGAAATAAAAGGGTACAATAGCAATGGAAAGGTAAGACATTTCCATTCTTACCTCTTACACACACACACACACACACACACACACACACACACACACACACACACACACACACACACACACACACACACACACACACACAGTCCAGCTGGCTTGCAGGTATTGCTGACGGATGACTGACAGTGAATCCTGTGTCCTCTTTGATGGGGCACTGGGATTTTAGTGGCCACTGATCAGCCATTTAAAAAGGGCCCGAGGGTCTGATGGAACAACGATCCCCCTTTCTTTCCTCCACACACCTCTTTATATGCTAATGGTCTTGCTTATGAAGTTTTCCCCTCTGTCTGATTCGGAGCAGCTTGCCGGATCGATGGGAGGGGTATCTGAGCTTTTGTTCAGCACCGTCCTTGGGATGAGCTCGAAGCACACTACAGAAGGCAGGTGGATTGTGGGTCGTTTGAACTCTTATGGCGATTCGGCGAATCATGCCGACCAGCTGGTCCTCACCCTGCAGAAGTGTCATGACCCTGAGGTAATGACCATAAAAGAAATTAGCCTTCCCTCTAATTACAGTCACTTTCACTGCATGATCCGTCTGAAGGGAACAGCGGGACCTGCTATGGCCGCTTTAGCCTGCTCGTCTCATGCGCAATGAACAATGGAGAACTTTTTCAAGTGTTTGAGCATGTAAAGCCATTAGAGGTTTTTGTTTGTCTGTTTTTTAATTTATGATCGCTAATAGGAATTTTCATGAGGCATTATGCCAGCGAGACCTGGTTTATTAACAATAAAAAAAAGAAAGAAAGAAAGAAAGAAATAATAATAATAATAATAATAATAATAATAATTAAAACTATATACTGTATATTGGTTTTTTTGGACACGTTTTTTTTAAACAAGTCTTCTTGACATAATGAGTAAAATTCCTATAAGAGATCATAAATAAAAATAAAAAAATAAAAAAATATTATATATATATATATATATATATATATATATATATATATTTTTTTTTTTGTGAGTTCCCAAGACATTTCATCATAAGCCCCAGTTTCACCTGAATGTTTCTTGTTCAAGTACTGTAAAGAAATATGAAGCATCAATTTAACACACATGATTTACATCAATAACCCAGAAATATCAGCCTAAACCAACCATGAGAAAGTGAAGTAACAGTTTCGCTAAATTTACCCAAGTCTCCAGCGTGCCTCGTGTTGCCACCTCACAGCTCTAGGGTCAAACGGTCGTTAGAGTTACTGTCTTTGATATTGTTCACGTGGGATCGAGAAGTGACGTAAAACACTTACTAAATATTTTGTAAAGCACCTTTACACAATTGAAGAAAATAATGGAATAATGATTGTTGATATGTATAAATCAACAAATCAGATTGTCCGTGATGAGTAAGCCGAGGGCGACGGTGGCAAGAAAATAATTCCCTGAGATGGAAATAGGAAGGAACCCTGAGAGGAACCAGACTCAACAGAGAACACATCCTGATTTGGGTGATAATTATGAATGTTGCTAATTATTCACCAAAAACATACTACATTAATCATACTGGTTGTTATGAATTTATTTTTACTTCTCTGCCAAATAAATTTTGCTTCCATTAACCAACATTTACAGTAAAACAGCATCAGAAAATGTACCTATTAATTATAGAACATGAATATCTTAATGTTAATCCATGCAGTAAATAATGATAGATAAATAAACCCTAACATAAAGATTTATCTTTATAAAAATATGGGGTCTAAAATATGTATTATTTATTCATTAATGGCTTACATTCAAATACCCAATCAATGAACCAAGCAAACAAACAAACAAACAAACAAACAAACACAAATAAAAACATAAATAAATGTCAGAAGCTCTAAAATGATATATGCCCGGTTTATGACAATTCATTTATTTGATGTATGGCTTTATTAATAAAAGAA
Organism: Clarias fuscus; assembly: GCA_030347435.1. Lineage (NCBI taxonomy): Eukaryota > Metazoa > Chordata > Actinopteri > Siluriformes > Clariidae > Clarias > Clarias fuscus. The sequence continues at coordinate 5,671,477 of CM059220.1, read as the reverse complement.
GAGGTAATATTAAAACATAGACCAAATAGACTAATAATCCCCCCCCCCCCTCCTTTTTTTTCTTCAATATGTTTTATAACATGAAAATGGTTTGTCTTAACTTTATACAACATATTTTTGGATACGAGTACCAACCAGGTCAAATTATACATCCAGTACTCCATTTCATAGTTTAATGAACTGTCATGATCTCAAATAATAGATCTCATCAAATGATTAATTTTCTACTCAAACTATGACTTGGAAAGAAAAGCTGCATTACTAATGAATCGAAATGCTGTAATTTTCTCTCTCTCTCTCTCTCTGAGTGTTCTTCCACAACCGCTTGAGCACTGGGATAACTTTCCATTCTTTACCAGCCAATGGACACTGAGCCGTTCTGAAAATTCTGAAAAGTCACTCATTAACTCATTGGGCACTTTGGTGTAAGAGGACATTGTCCTGAAGACTATCAGAGGGAGCGGCCTGGGTGAAGGCAAGGAGGGGGCATCCTATTCATTTCAAAAGGAGGCTTCAAGAGGAGAGCATTCTTCATATGTTGAGTAAATCCTTCTTCAATTAGATCAGCTTCCACCACAAGACCTGGTCCTCAATTACGACTAGGATCGGGGAACAATTGCAGCGGTTCTCATTACGCTCACACGAAACGGCTATTCTTCTACATTGGACATGGTGTAAAGGCAACGCAAGCTATCAGAATAGCATATTGAGGGGTGATGGGACACGGAGACAATGAGACTAGGTATGCAGAGCTAGATGGGCATACAGGGCCTCTTTCTGGCACATTTACAAGCAGAGACAAGATAATGGGTGGCTGATTGGGCCTAATAGACCTATTCTTAAAAGATAATAAGGCTCACACATTTATTTAGCCAGTCTATGTCTGAACTCCTGTCATCTTCGAGCCAAGAACAAGAGTAGTTTCACATGCTATAAATCAACCATCATATAGCACATTTCTTTAAATCGGTCACACTCTAAAGCAGATCAAACAAGCAGAAGAGTTCCTCTTCTACCTGCTTCTCATTGATGAAGCATCATATTAGCTGAAACAGATGCTTCAGATGTGATGTGGCATTAAAATATCAGGACAATGTAGTTTGGGTTGCCAGCAATCATTATCACAGCTAGGAATTCGACCTGGATAATGGCATGCATGAACATCTATTCACATGACAACTTGGCACGGTGATAACCAACTATAGCATAAGTGGTATAAATTCAGTATGACACATGCAAAGAACATAAACTTAAGAAATGAATAAAAAAAAATCTGTGGATTAGAATAATTGAGAGTTCGCCTATATCTGCCAGGGTATTAAAATTAAAGTTCATTAAGCACGAAAGCGGTGCTTGTTAGAAAAATATAAAGGATTGATGTCTTTTAGTCAAACTTGTATGTGTAGCCATGCTTCACAAAAAAAGTGGGTGAGTGTTCATTTCTGGGTGCTTTCCAGCTCCTCCAGTTTCATCTGGTTGGATCCAGATGATCTTCTTCCCATTTGGACCCAAGTAAAATGTTGGCATAGTTCTGTTCTTACAGGACTGAGACACATCCTGCACTCCATCCTTTGTCATCTACCTTGAGTACGGACCGCATGGGCATTAGCTGCTTCTTTAAAGAGTCTTTTGGAGAATGGAGAGAAACTCCTTCATGGTCTACCCCATATGGCTGTGAAGGCCACACAGTGCTTCAGTTATAATAATCATGATGCTGATTTGTTAACATTCTATCAATATTAGCAGATAATCAAACCATGACCACTGACTACTCAGACTATTACACCATACAAAATTCCATATTCCATTCCAAATATAACAAACGGATTGCATTATGCACTGCAATAGTGTAGCATTATTAAGTCACATGACCTTAAGATGCCAAGATCGTGATATTGTTCTTTCGGCTGCTCCCGTTAAGGTCTTGCTACAGCGTATTAGCCGATACGCACGTTTAATCTGACAAAAGTTTTATGTCACATTTTATGACCTTCCTGGCACAACCTTAGACACACATTTTAAACTAGCATGTCAATTAGATTGGTATATGTACTGTATATTACCTGGGGGTCATCTCTAAAGGTCATTTGACATGTCTACTGGCCATTCAGATAGGATCCCAGAGAGACTAATTGGACAATATGTTATGTTTAGACAAAAAAAAATAATATCTTGGCTATTTGTCTGCACTTGTGGTAATGTAAGGGGGCACATTAAATGGCATTGCAGAACTGTTAAAAAATATATAGCACTATTCAGATTTTCAGTATCCCAAGCATGATCGTAAGAAGTGATTACTGAATGCTTACTTTTTGGTGTAGGTAAAAAGATGATTGCCTTAACCTAGGATAGGGTTAGAAGACAGCAGAAATATTAGGAAGATGAAAAGGTGTCATGGAGTATTGTCTGATATTATAATGATGGGCAGCAGAATTAGATCTGGTGTCAAACTGCAGAAAATATTGTAACATGATCAGCATAAGGTGTGTAAACTGGGCTCTCTTTCTCCTTCTCTCTCACACACTCACAAGCACACACTTCCTCATCCTGAAGATTCAATGGACCTGGTTCTGCTACACACTCCAATGCACATGAAAGCTGTGAGCTTCCTGTGTTTGGCGGTCCCCATGAAGCTCAACCTGGACACAATGAGCAGAATAAGAGCTGCTCTCCACCTACACAGCTGGCATGGAGGAAGGGAGGAAAGGACGGAACCTGTATTCATGCTGCACTGAACTCTTCTTTGACTCCCTGAAGAATGGCAAGGTTTCACTTCAGCCCTGGGCTCAGCCCACCCCCCCCTCTACGACGCCCATCCTGAGCCTTGTCCTCTTTTGTCCTATTGTCCCTCACGTGATGGATTTTGGAGCTTACCAACGGGAAAGGGAGGGAAGGGAAGAGACAAAAAGAAGGAATCTAGGCTTGACTGGCAGGTCAGCTCTTCTACCTGTCAAAAGCATGGATGAATAACAAGAGTCCTGAAAAAAGAGAAAGCAGAAGATACATAACGCAAAGCATGAAAGAAACTTTGTGACTCCTTCTGTTTTTTTTTGTTGTTGTTGTTGTTTTTTTCCCCCCACTGGCTCATCCTGATCAAAGTTGACTGCAGTTGGAAAAAAAGACTTGAAATTGGGCAGAAAGAAGGCCTTGTGCTGCTAATTGTAATTTTCGAGCCCCCTTTTGAAGGATTGGGGGTATTGTGTATGTTAAATAGTGATGCAGAGCAGCTGATCACTGAGCCTTATAGCCATTAGGCCATAAATGGAGACCAGGTGGTGGGGTGAAAAAAAAAAATTGAAGAAGGAAAAAACAGTGGGAGTAAAGTGAGAGCACGGAGAAGAAAACCAGCTGAACCATTTAATGCAGAAAAGGTTTGGAATGTTTAGCTCGTGCACAACATGAAATCTGTACGAAAGTCTGTCATGGATATATACCACACCATGCATCCAAATACAGTTCAAGTATCATTCCACTTTATTAAAGCATGACCATAACCAGGCACACAGGATAAATCCCATGCTTCTATTTCTTTCAATAGCTGAGATGCAGTCCCCCATCCCCCCCCCCCCCCCTCCCCGCCCCGCCCCATGGAACTAGATATATTGTGCCAACCTCTATGCCACAATTGTCAGTGTGTGCCATTTCTTTTGTAAACGATGCAGTACTGCTGGAACAAAGGAAAGTTTGTCCTACTGCCTGCTGCATTGCATTTTCTAACAATTTGCCAATTTGCAAACATCTTTACGTTATTGTTGGTGATGAAATAATGATTTACATTTCACTTGGAAACTTTTGGTTCTTGTTAGAACAAAAGTGATTCTAAAAGCCGTGGGCCCCCTGCGCAGGAAAACGCTAGCGATTCTGGCTTTTTTTTTTTTTTTTTTTTTCACACACATTGACATTATGTTACCAGATGCTTTTATAAAGTATCAGAAATAGATACAAAACTAGGTGCTAGGTCAATCGTTTTCATTAAATAAGCCATTATGTAGACTACAACATCACCTTTGGTAAAGCCATCAACAGGGTTTGAGCAAAAGGATGCTCAAGAAACCTAGCTTACCATTTGACATTAGTTCCATGGTTGTTGCTTGCTTTCCAAAATGATGTTGGGCTAGAACTACATTACATCCGTCTTTAGCTGATATTCTTCATTCATTTTTCTATAAGTTTTTGTTATAATCTCCAGAGCTCTGCATCGTCTTTTCTTATTATTCTTTTTGTTTTGTCGTGTAGCTATATCACCATGCTACCGAGTCAACCCCCCCGCTAAGTCTCTATACTGCTTATCCAGCAGGGACACAGAAGATCTGGAGCCTTTCCCAGGGGATTCGGGGCATGAGGTGGGTACATCCTGGACAACGTGTTAGTTCATTGCGGGGCACAAACATGCACAGACTCAATCTCATGCTACTGGCAATTTGGACATGCCAATTAGCTTTATCTGCATGTCTTTGGACTAGACCACAGACTGAACCAGAGTACCTGCAGAAAACTTCATGCACACAGACATGAGGCAGGAATCGAACCCTTAAACCTGGAGGTGCTAACCATATACAACACTAACTGTTGATAAGTTGTTGATACATTTTCAGTAATAAAATACCTATATCATAAAATACCAGTATCAGTGTTTTATAACAATTAGAAGTAAAGCTGCACTTTCTCATCAACATTACAATTTTTAATTACCTTCAAGAGAGAGAAAGAAAAACAGAAACTGGTGAGAAAAGATCTTGAATATCTACAGAAACTAGAAGAGATCTCATGTAAGACAGTTTCAACTATGCAGAATATGCCCAAACCTCCATCTATTGACTCAAGATGACTCTGTATCCTGTGGTATTAGCCATTGCTCCTATGGAGCGCTAAACCCACAGACTCACCAGTGGTGATGCACAGAGGTCTATGTATATCCAGCGGCCTGTTTAGAAATATCAAAGAGTGAATTAGACAACATATAAACTTGGCATGCCACACCACAGCCACACTGCATCATCATTTCACACCTAAAGTCAGTCAAACTAGGTTCCTTGGCAGGAATACCTTTCTACTGTACAATCCCCCAAACACCCTTAAACATTGGGGGACCACCAACTTACGCCGGAAAGTACCATGGACTGATGTCATGCTGAAGACACTTCAGTGTCTAAATGATGGGGAAGGCTATGGAGCAGATAAGAGCTGATGGATTCTGGCACATTACAGTGTGTGTCTGACGCCCTGCTATGCCAAAATTTCATACTTGCCACCCTAACTACCCAGGGCCATGGCCCAGAGAGACCTACTCAGTTCTGGTGGGCTCTGTCATGGAAATGAAGGAAGAAGAGCACTATTTTACCATCCCAGTTACATTTCTATCTCATTCTATAAAAGGAATCAGAGTTCACTTACACAGTTCTGAAGCAATTTATATGCGCAAAGGATGATGTGGTGTTATTATTGTTGGAAAGACATGGAGGCGCAGTTGGACTAAGTGCCTGTCCTTTAGCTGTGTGGCAATCCTAATGACCCAGGAGGAGAAGTCTAAAGTTCAGCAGGTTTCATGGACACGTGACATGATGGGAACAAACTTTTATAAGCAGCCAGCAAGGAAGATAAGGATGGTGCCATAGTAGTGTGAGAAGAGAGAGAATGAAATACATAGCACATAATGTAGGGAAGGAGTGAGTGCCAGCCCATCCAGTTTTTGTTAATTAGGGAAGCCTAAAATAGCTAGAGCTTTGAATTTTTGGTTTTGTTTCATTTCTGTAGCAGCATATTGAGTTGCACTGCGTCCGCTCACCTCCAGGGTTGAGGGTTCCTCAAGTCTGCATGTTCTCCCTGTGTTTCCTCTAGGTACTCTGGTTTCTTCCACAGTCCAAAGCCATGACGATTAGGCTAATTAGTGTTTCCATATTGCCTGTAGTGTGAGAGTGAATCTATGAGCACGTGTTGTTTGTTCCTTGTAATCACCTGGCAGCCTGTCCATGGTGTACCCGGCCTACTGTCATGATTCCTCTGACATACAGGCCTCTACAACCCTGTACAGGATAAGCAGTGTAGAGAATGAGTGAGTTGTAAGAGAACTGATTGGGGTGTATAGCTTTGTAAATTTTTAGCACCCAGTCCATGGTAACTAATCCCCTGGCTGTTCTCTAATGTGTTTGTATACGTAGTTCCAGTGTATATATGAAAACCACCACATCACAAAACTACTGGGAAGGGGGAAATGATTAATCAATAATAATTAATAAATGATTATTAATAATACTTTGTATGGTTACTCTTTCCTTTTTGCTTTTAACTCCTCTGTGGCTCACCCTGATTGCACCACCTGTTACTGACCCTAAGCAACCCTAGTCCTGGGACATAACACAGGGTCAGTATCCTAACACAATGCTCTGTATATTCTCTGCCAGTTCATTCTGAAGCCTTTGATGAACCTATATTGGTCTTCGATTGTGTTTCTGTTTCTATCGATCCCACTTATGCTTATCCTATGTTTGCCAGTTCTCTGATTCCTGCCTTCCCAATCGTTTGCATGCAACATACGATTGAGATCATTCTGAAAGAAAGTCATGTGAAATGTAATGTGCTGAATAATGAGGCAGCCCAATTGACTATATGTGTCGTGGCTACCTTGTTAGCATTGCCTGCAATGAAGTCTTAAGTACATAGACGTAATACACTATTCTGGCCACCACGGCATAGAGGGCGACGTCTTATCTTTGATTTGTGTCAGGTTTATAAGTCAGGGTACGTTTAGATACCATTGCACTTAGCATACCCCTCCTGCATTTAACTTATGTGGGTAGCTCTAATGCTAAAAGCATGCTGAACCCGCTGATGTCATCTTGATGGTTCTTGAGGAGAGACAGGAGCAACGGATATTAAAAGATAAGACAAGCCCATAAACGATTAAAATCTAATTTGGTTCAGCTTTCTTCCTTTATTCTTTTTTTTTTTTTTTTTTTTTTGGTTGTTCAAAGTGGATTAATTCATTTAGGAAAGAAGGGAAGGGCCCTTGATCTTACTGTGCCCTTGATCATTTGTTTCTTTGATCAGTCCGGCCCTGTTATGTTTATTTGCCGTTTCTAACTTAAATGTTCAGTGGTAGTTTGGAGAGGCTTTATTGCTTCAAGAAGTAGATACAGACTTTTGTATGGTATGGAAAATAATCTCATGCTACATTGTAATTAAAAACAAGGTTTTTTAAAAAAGGTAGTGATTCAACAGCAGCTCTGAATATTCAGCCCTTTTTATTTATTTATTTATTTATTTATTTATTTATTTTTTAACAAAGAAAACTGTTTTTCCATCATGGGAAAGATTGTTGATGGAATGATGGTTCACATGTGCTATAATGTATTTGACTACACAATCCAACTGAAAAAAAAAAAAAAAAAAAGTTATTAATTATAAAAATCTTTGGGACATGATGCTGCATTGCATCATGTTGATATTGATAATTTTCCTAGAACGGCATGCATGATCATGTTTTTTTATTATGCACAGCATAATAAACATCATAATAAATAAATAAATAAATAAATCTGTTCCATAAGACCATAATTATTAAAAATGCCAGACTTCTTAACATTGCGATTGTCTGTCATTGACTTAAGCATGACATGTTTGCAACAACGTCCTTGCTGCATATTGAGCTCTGACTGTAGTGAATTCATAATACTGGCTGAAACCGCAATAAGCTTTACGGTAATAATCGTCTTGGCTTACATGGTTTTAATAAAGCCGAATGCTGTAATTAGGCCTTCATTTGACTGAATGGGTATTCAATTTTTTTCTTTGGCTTTAATTAAAGTTTAGGAAGTGGAATGTTTTATATATGAAATAATACACAATGAAATACACAAAATGAATAAGAAGTATATCTGCAGGCTATAGGCTGAACATAGCAAAACATTTATTTACATATGCATTTCTAAATGAATCCAGTTCTACAGTCAGCTGCACATTGCGCAAGGCTAGTCTTGTACAAAGAACGTTCAAGTCAAACTGGGATATTCTCCTGAATTAAGGTATAAAAGCGATTTGAAATTTACAGAAGACTTCACAGTACAGTGATGAGACTCTTAGCTGCAATAAAACCTTTGAATGGTTGCAAATGCATTAAAGAAGTCATGCATGAATGACAATCATTCCCTTGAACATATAGCAAGCGGAAGACCTGACAATCATTAAAGAACACCAATTGCACATTACAGGCAGTCATCTGGGAGGTTATTACCACTTCCCTTTTTCAGATCTGTATAATACATGCAAAAAACCTATAAGTAAAAAAAAAAAAAATCATCATTTTGAAATTTTATTCACATTGATAAGCACAGGCCATTTTCCCTGTGTTATGACTACACCATTGTGTTCATTAATTAAAAACTGGGAATTAAAAAAAAAATGAATATAATAATAAACAGTAAACTAGATCTTCTAATGAACAAGTTAACTATATTTAAGGCTTTATTTTCATGCAGTGGATGTAACGACTGATCTCTGAACAACCAAACCTGAAACTGCTTGGCAAGATAAAACGCCCATTCTGGGGAAACCGAGCCACAAACCCAATTTGTTGCAGCAAAGAAAAAAATCTGTATCATCATTCACGTTGGCCTTTAAGACTTCGGCTGAGGTTAAAGGTCACCCTGGCTGTGCTGTGGCTACCCTAGAGAGGCGTGAGAACACTGATCCATATCAGAATATGTCCAACTACACCCCCTCCCCCCTCCTCTTCAGCACTCAGCATTCATTCCTACACCGACCTTCTCCGTCTCCATCTCCATGCCTCCATGACTTCTCTGCTGAATGCTCGTTTCATCTAGATCTGTTTGAAGGGATTTCAGAGGGCAGATTGCTAATCCCAGGCCTGAACATGAGGCGAGGCCCGCAGGATTGGAAGCTCTTTCTTATGGAAAATGGCACTTAGGCAGGAGGCAGGAGGAGCGCTGAAGAAAATGCCACCAGGCTTATCACAGCGGGACAGATTCGGCTGACGGAGAACGGACAGAAGGACAGACCAGCGAGGACCCTGTGGACATCATGCACACGTACATGCGCGGGCGTTATCAAGTGCATGTGGATAGGGTGTCCATGTGAAGTTTAGTGTTACAACTTAAATGTAATAGTTTTAAATGTTTGGCGTAGTATGTATGGTGCTGATGGAGTTCATTTTAATCCCTCTAATAAATGCTACAAAGCAAAAAGTGATGTTCAGTAGTGGAGTAAAAGTGCTTGCCAGTCACTGCGGGCAACCAGTCTCCAAGATCATCTGCTCTGAGTTCTGCCCATCTGTTGAAATTTGCAATAAAATACAATGCCAATATTCACACTAAAGCATTGACAATTTTAATAATGTCATGTACCAATAATTCATTTATAGCAGTAAAAAAAAATGCATAGAAATTTTTAACTAATAAGCAAAATGTCAATGCTGGAAAAAAACAAACAAAAAAAAAACATGTGCCTCAGTGGTCAGTATTCACCAGTGTGAAGAGCTCGTCTCATCTTTTCTGCACACTTACCTCACTGCTTGATGCTCACAAATATTATGCTGTGCTTGAAAGTTATGAATGGTTGCAATGCTAGTTGATATTGTTCACACTCAATAATTGAATCAATAAAGGATACTTAGACTGACATACAAAAACACTAGATGCACAAAATGTTGTAAACATTTCAATGATAATGTAAAGAAAAGAGAGGGAAAAGATCAAATCTACGTTGCTACTAAACATAAACGGGTAAAATCTAATCTAATTACTAATAATATAGATATAGTTTGACATGGTTTTTTCCTTATCTAAAATAGAGAAAACGTGAAGGAATTAAGAGTACTGAGTGTTCACGGTTGTATGCACCCAATGCGAAAATCACAATACTTTTCAAAATCTGTTACAAGATACAGTATGTTACTCCTCTCCACCCATGCATGAGTGTATACGTGTGTAGGAGCACTATCATTATTTCCCCCTAATGCGCAGGTTGTGGACAACTCAACCTACGCCACTGGACTCAATGAGTGGCCTTTATCTGACTGAGGGGATAGGACCGATAAGCTCCCTCCAGCCTCGGACTCCAAGAATAACCAGATAACGACAGAGACGGGGTGATTATGTTCCCTATATACATCCCCGTCTGTCACTGCTGTGGAATGGCATCCGTGTGCCAATGCTGCAGGAACGCATGGCGTCATTTTAAAGTGCGCGCAGTACAGGAACCGGCAGAGTTTATTTATACATATGTGGCTTTGCATTAAATCCGGAAGCCTTGTCAACACTCTAGCAGAGCATAAGACTATAAGAGCAAGGTTAGACAGGTAAGCTCTGGATAGTTTGGATTCTAACAAAACCTTTTAGTGAGTAACTGTAGGATTGGTGTAGGTCAGTGGTAGCTCAGTGGTTAAGGCATTAGACTACGGTTCGGAAGGTCCCAGGTTCCAAGTTGTCCCTGTTGGGCCCTTGAGCAAGGCCCTTAACCCCAACTGCTCAGATGTATATTGAGATAAAAATGTAAGTCGCTCTGGATAAGGGCGTCTGCCAAATGCCTAGATGTAGATGGTGAAATGTCACTTCCACTTTTGAGGAAAAAATCTTCAGTACTGATATAAATCTTTGATCTCAGAGACACTGACCAAAACATGAAATTTCCTTTTAATTAGTTGAATTACTTCTGAGGACAGGAATTCCCAGTTGGTTTCTTACATGATTAAGATTCTTCAGAAATCTTCATTGAAGTAGAATTTTTCCGTTTTCCACCATTCGCCAAAGAGGTTGATCGTCTTCTGCGCAAAAGAAGGAACAGGACTCAAGAGGACACATGGTTCCTTGCGTATAGAGATACATGTTTGGATAGTCCTGTAGCCTGGGGACACACACTAGTGACGACATCAAATTAAATACGTACAGTAGGACCCTTTCTGGTTAGCACTTCCCTTCAAGCCTGATGAGATATGGCTGTGTTGTGTAGCGTTTCCAGTAAAAATAATTCTAGCAAGACAAAGATACGGATATCGGTACTAAAAACGTTCGCTGTAGGTTTCGCCATCGAGCGGGGCTAGCTAGTGAGTTGAACTGTTCATTGAACCAATACACTTCCTTCAGATTCATTCACGCACGAGCAGGGACAGAGCACTCAACAACTGTTCCTATAGTAACAGTAAATTCACAGCATTGCTACAGTATAGTGCATGGTGAGTGCATTATCTAAGAGCTTAATATGTGATGAAATGTTCATGGAATGATCCAGTGTCAGTATTTTGCAAAAGTCTGTAGGTTTTTCTCACATGGGAAAGTCCTTAATAGAGAAGGAAAAAAGAGGTGTTGGTGGGAAAACTAACTTGGAACTACTTATTTTAGCAGCTAGCTTGTTTCGTGGATGAGCCCTAACATTAATTACACAACAATTAGCTCCTGTTAGATATTACAGAACAGCTAGTTCCGAATGAGCAATCTGATTGGACGAAAGGTATTCCAATGGATGGATCGTAATACCACTGGGACATTTAACTATATGTATCACTCCGTGTCCCAAGTCTAATAACCGAAAACGGTCAGTCGCAACATGGGTGAAAGTAGTTCTGTATGGTCTGCCATACCGAGGAGAGAGCAGTTGGCTGCCAAAACCTACATCGAAAACCACGTCACAGAAGCACTTTCAGCAAGAAAAACCCATCTGATAATGTTACGTCACCTTAAACAAAACGTCACAGCTAACACAAGCTACGAAGCTAACTGGCTTCTAACACAAGGCTGAATCCCAAATCTCTCTCGAACCCCTGATTAAGGGAACCACATTTTAGTGTGGAACAAGGGATTGAGCTCAATTTGTGCTTGAACCCAGAACGTAAAACTTAGAGGAATAAGTGAAATCTTGTGAGCTTCTCAGGACAGTCCACCACCTCCAGGGTTTATTCTCCCTCACCTTTTTGCGTGTAATAATTTAAAACTACTTTCACTTCTGTTAATTACACTAACCGTCAGTCGCCGGCTCTGCCAGTCGCGGTTAGTTAGTTCCGCCAGGCGCAGAAGGATAACGGGAAAAAAAAAAAAACTGGTTAAATGAACAAACAGTCATCATCTGTTGATAATAAATGGTGTTTGTGGAGTGGCTGTATAAAAGCAATATCATACTCAAGGTTGTACTGAATAACAGCACAGCAGCGCTTCGGCAACATCACAGCCGTGCTGATATTCAGTTCAACATCACTCACTTCATGTGTTGTGTTTTTTAAATGTAAGGAGAAATGGATAGTTGGATGGATAGATGGATGTGTTGGTTTTTATATTAGGATTAAATAGAAAATGCAACTAAAAGAAAAGAAACACCTTGGGACAAAAGTAAAAAAAACAAACAAACAAAAAAAACAACAATCTTGGTTTGTAACAGGAAATGTGTCATGCAACAGCACATCACCGCCCAGTCACTGATTATTCTATAACAGCAGGTTTCCAAATGTTTCATTTCCTAATTAAAATGACTTTGTTTGGATTTTCTTTCCTGTTGATTTGCTCCGTTTCTGAATTTCCTATCGAATATTTACTCAGTGTTTCACAATTGAATTGTTTACATGTTATGATGATTTGTGGTTTACACCCATGACATAATTATTAATCTGGTCCATTACGTCATGACGGGTTTATTGTTTATGACTGACAGACTGAAGAACTCTCTGACAGTGATTAATGTATAACTATTAGATGAGTGACCTCGCAACTGTGACATGGTGCCCCATCCCTGAAACCTTTCCTCTCCGCCCCTCGCTTTTCCTTCGACTCTATCTTTCATTTGTTTTCACACCTGCCTGGCCGGTCACCCTGGACGAGCGGGTTGGAGCCGTTCCTCTCTTCCCTGTCCATCTGCGGCTGAGCTGAAAAAGGCGGCACCGTAAAGAATCGTTTTGATAGAAACAGGAAAAGAGGGACGGATGAGTGCACCAATGTTTATGTCGTGTGTGGAAATGAAGGATGTGAGGCTAAGTGATGATGGATGATGCGGAGGGCCTGAGTGACAGCACATTGGGTGGAGTTTGGACATGGTTTATTCAGAGGTTCGTGCATGTCCCTCGGTGTTGTTAATGCCACAATGAGGTGGAGTGCTCAGTTGATTAGGGATTTGGAGGCTCTAGAAGGTTCTAGATGGGGCAGGTCGTGCTAATGGTGGTCTCTTGTGTTTGGGTTAAGATTTGGCAAATGGTTGTGCCAGGGTGTAAGGGTGGCACTGGGACATACCAAGCTGTTGTGTGTGTGTTGTGCATGCTATGATTGATGAGGCTACGCATGCTCACTGCTGCATAAAAAACGCAATAAATCCCAATTAAATGTTCTATGTACGCACGTACTCACATTCTCAGGAAAAACACAAGAATACATACAAATGTAACCCGTCACATTAAGTCAGGTATTAAGTTGCATTTTGTGTACGGTGTAGATTGTCAATATTCCCTGATTCTTGGTTCAATATGCTCTCTTCCAACGCCAAGTATATCACTGTATCATGTCTAGTTGCTAAGATATGGTCTGGAATTATTTATGGCCTCTGAAAAATCCTATTTTTTAAGAATATTTAAATAGGGATTCTGTGAAATACGAAAAAGAGAATTGCTCAGCCTTGTTTTGACAGCAGGGTTTCCCTGCTACTCCGAAAAAAACCTTAAAAAAACAAACAAACAAAAAACAAAACAAAACAAAAACAGATTTATAGCAACAACAAGAAAAAAGTTTTTTTTTTTTTTTTTTTTCTGAAATAACGGCTTTGACGTTGTTATTTAAATAGCTCTGAACTAATGTTTAGGGTTAAAACCTTCTATTATTAAAAGGTAAGGTATTTATTTAAGTATTTTGACAACATTTAAAATGTGATACATTTCACATACCGCACTCTTTTTCTTATAGTGCAAAACTAACCAGTGTGATTTAAAACCTGGCTTTAACAGGTCAAACACTTGGACAAGAAGGTTCTGGTGGATTTTTCAATGTAATCAATCCCACAATTGATTTATTTACTTTAATAAAAAACTAAATTATACTTAAATTAATTAAGAAAAAAAAGTTTGTCATTTTGTAGGTGAGTTATGTCCCTGTCTTCTGGTTCTAGAATAAACTGTATAATAATTAAAATAATAATTGCACATAACCAGGTCTAAAGTGTACTGTACAATGTCAACTTTCAATAAGTGTCTGATTTAATTATCCATTTTTAAAACCTTTCGATTCTACCATGCTTTTTTTCCGATTCAGCAATAAAAACCAGTACGACCCCTTGAGAGTAAAACGAAACCATTGATCATAGCACTTCTGTTTCATCTTTATTTGAGCCACGTGGGTTCTGGGGAGACTCAGGGGCCCTGGCTTGGCCTCTGGGGAAAACTACAGTGATAAAGCATTTCCTGAGGCTCCCACTGACCCAAACCAGGGGCCACTGACCCAGACATTACTGCCGCTGGCACCAGTGCATGGTACACAGGCTGAGATTAGTCACGAGTCCCCTACGGCCTTTACTGATCCTCATCCTGCCCTTCGGTATCTGATGTGATCCATATTTACTACTATCTAAGAGTGGTTTTAATGAAGTGTAAGCACCTTCCTTTGTCTGGAGAGTAGCGTTAGAGTACCTCTTTCCGTAAATGGGGTATAAGTGAAGAATATATTCCTACTCCATGTTGCATTAAACATTCCAGGCAATAAGACATGAAACATTCAGTCAAGACTAACCGAACCAAATTCTTGCTAGGAGTTAAAATCTCTATGTCTATTCTTAAAGGTAAAAACTTTGCATACTCTAAGATTAAAAATAAGTTTTTTTTTGCTTTATATACTGTATTTTTATGTCATTTTCTGCTGTCTACTCATCGGTTGCTGTTTCCATTACAAATCAGAATGCTGAAATTTTGAATCATATTGATTATATCTGTGGCATGGATCTTGGTGTCAGGAAAGATGGCTTGGGTTCTGTTTTTTTTTTTAAAGAGGTTTTTCAAAGTTCTGGTAATGAGAAAGGTCAAAGGAAAATTGCCAGAATGGTTCAAGCTTACCATAGTAGCCATTGCAAGCATTTGCAACCATTGTTAGGAGAAAAGAATCTCTGAATGCAAAACCACATTAAACCCCAATCCTATGACAGCACCTTGGGTCCCACACCTATGATCCAGGAACAGGAATGAGACTAAAGTGAGTGAACAGAGAATGATTTTGCTTTTATTACCTAGCCTAAATAGATTGAAATAAAATGTAATACACACCTAATAAAAAGTAAAAATGTAATATAATAAAACAAATATAAAATAGTGTTTAGATACAAATGGATATGCCATCTCGAAATATTGAGCTGAAAAGTTTTATGGACTTGTAAATTATTCTTTTGGAACATATAAAATTCATAAAATCTTCATTGCGAATAAGGAACAAACAAGCAAAACCATAATGTCATTTGAAGAAACTGAGGCTCAGTTTGCTACCTGAGGCGTCGTACATTATACACCACCACTGTCAAGGCCCCAATTGAAATGAGGGGTGGAAATAATAATAATAAAAAAATACAGGACAGACAACATCGGCACAGTCAGCTGGATGAACTGGTATAAACTACCAATAGTAAATAAAGGTTAACAGGTGAGTGAGAGCGAGAACACCTCTAGACTGGAGTATAAGGTGGATTTTGTAGCGGCAATGATACCACAACATGCCAAATTCCATCCATGTCATTGGAAGGAATCCCATCAACCACAGGGAGAACATGCAAGCTTCATGCTCAAAGACCAGAGACAGGTTTCGAACCTCCAGCCCTAGAGATGTGAAACTGCGGTGCTAACCTCTAATCCACCATTATCTCAAAAAAATACACCTAAGCATAGTGAGCTCAATGTAAATACAATAAGGTACAATGTCTATTGGAAATTATGTCATTTGTTTATTATTATGTTTTTCATATAGTGTTTAGTGATTAAACACCTTCATATGAAGGGCAAGGGCAAATAAATAAAAGGCCTGGAGTTCCTAGAGGGCACTTCAGCTAATTTTACTCTAGATGCATCATGTATTATCTCCTGGAAGGAAACGCCAGGGAACACTTGATCAAGATTACTTGCATTTAGGGGAACATTAATGGCCACTTATTCACTTTTTTCACATTAGGGCACCACAGAGGGCATTTCATTATTCTTTTCTCACACATAGGAACACCATAATGGGCATTTCATCACGTTTTCTTGAATGTGGGGAAGATTATAGGGCACTGTATCACATATTCTAAACTACTGTACAAGAGGCTGCTTCATGTTTCCTTATCTGTAGGGGAACACTTAGGCACTGCATTACAGTATACATTCTCCACTGGACGGCCACTGATGAGCGCATTTCATCATGCTATCTTGCACATAGAGACAACTTAGAGAGCTTCCTTATGTTTTGTCACATATAGTAACACGCTAGTGGACATTTTATTCCTTGTTTATGTTGGGGAACACTGCACCATGCATTATCCATGCATCCATCCATCCATCCATCTGGGAACCTCTATGGTCCAACTAGGGACAGTGGAGGCCAGTGATGACCATTATAGTCCCATTTTTATGACTGTGTTACGACCTCCGGTCAACATTTACACTCATTTACACACTACTGGCAATTTGGGAACGCCAGTCAGCCTAATCTGCATGTCTTTGGATTGTGGGAGGAAACCAGAGTACCCAGACGAAACCCACCAAGCACCCACCATGCACACAGTCCCCGAGACGTGAATCAAACCAAGACCTCAGAGGTGGAAGGTGACATTGCTAACTACTACGCCACCATGCTGCCTATTGGGAGAGCATATTATCATTTTTTCTTGTAAAATGTACATTCCTATAGGGCATTGCATTATGTATTCTCCACTGAAAGGGGACCTTAATAGGTACTTTATCACATTTTTTCAGACTTAAGTGACCCTATAGGGCATGACATCACACATTCTCCACTACATTTGGCATCTTAAAAGGCACTTCATCAGGTTTTCTTGCACATAGTGGGGGCTTTATTAATAGTTTTTATGTGAAGATCACCCATTAGGGATTTTGAACACTTCTTTTCCAGTTTAAGGGCAACCTAGAGGGCACTTTTGTGTTTTTTTTTTTTTTTTTTTTTTTACGTAGCAAACCCTCCCTTTGTTCCCCTGGCTCTGTCTTCCATCATTTCAGAGAAAAAAAGGAACATGTACTTGAATGAATCATAAAGTCAAAATTGTAATTCTTTAGCTCTCATCTCACCCATGTAGTGTATGATGAAAGGCAGAATCATAAGGGTTATGTCGAGGGGAATTGAAGCATGGACGTAACAACTGAGACAGTTGAAAGAACCTACACAGGTTGGAGGCACAAATATTTAGGAGATGTTTCTTGATAAAGTTACAGCTACAGGATGGTGTTAGACAAAGTGAGAGAATCGAGATCTACAATCGCTCTTATTACACTATTAACAAGTTTACACAACAATGCAAAATATATTGTGGAAAATAAATGCTGTTGACTTCATTTTAATCTACGGGTGTGTAAACCTTTGCACTCAAAGTTATACTAAGCTGAATAAAGTGCCACTACGCTGGAAAACACTAGGGGGAGTGGACTCCACATGATCGAGAGTCTGTTGAGAAAGAGTAATGAACTCTCTCTCTCTCTCTCTCTCTCTCTCTTTCTGCCAGTGTCTCAGCAGTCAGATGTTCTGTTAGCCCATAGTCTTCCTCTTGTGAGTTTATTGTGACAGACAGACAGCTTTGTTCATCAGCAGAACAAGGAAAGTGCATAATTTACAAATGCAGAATCGCTCTTGAAATTGCTATAAAAAGTGTTTCCACTGCTGCTTCCATTGAATCTGCGATATTTTCACAGTGTGTATCTGTCTGTATCTGCACAGTGAACACACACTATGGCACCATGCGTAGAGTAATCTTTTATCTTCATGGCTTTCAAATGATCACAAAGTAAACATCACACACGGGCACACCATCATGTATCTCCTCCAAGATAAAATCAAATCTTGGGAAATCTTATTATGGCTGAGCACAAAACAGAGATCTGAGCCTGAGGACAGGGAATGGAACAAAGAACAGAGACAGAGGTGTGCAGGTATATATATAGAATATGTATGAATTTTATATAAATACATTTTTTTGTACCTAATGTTTCTGGCAGACAAACAGACCTACACTGCACTACACTATACTACAGAAACAAACAAATAAATGGAAAGAATTTTCTATTCTGAATTCTGATTTTTTTGTATTATGTTGATTATGTTTTTATCATTTATGATGTATTCACTTTTGCCACCTCATTTTGTAACTTTTTAAATGGCTTCTAAATTTAAACTTTCAGCGATCTGCAGAACAAGGACTGGTTATGTAAAATTCCTTTATTTATTTATTTATTTATTTATTTTTGGTCATTTTTAGACATCCATCAAAAATATGAAAAACCCTCCTTAATGTTCCTACCCCTATTCTCTACCTTTGTATTGGCCAACACTGAAACAAGTTAATTAAATATTCCCCTGTTGTGACCACATATAAGAAAAATCCCTCCCCTGACTTGTTGCTCAGCTTTGCTCTTCTCTGGAAGGGTGTGGCTCAGTGGCTTATTTGCATAAACACTGAAATGGTGTATATGGAGGAGAAGTGAGATAAATAAGTTGGATATATGTCAAATGCATTATCTGAGGAGTATTTCATCTGGAGCATTAACACTCTTTGGGAGACCCATTAGACCGGTTTTAATTTGCTAAAAAAAATTGTCAATTAAAGTCTATACAGTATATAATACCAATAGAACACTTGTCTACTTAATATTAAATACTAACAGAACTTCCCTTCTGTACTTAAAAATATTTTTATTATTTATTTTCCCATTTTTCCCATTCCCATCACATTAACTAGATTTAAATTTCCTCCTAATGCACTTTGCTTTTATTTATTTAAAGCACTTTCAATTGGATTCCTTGTCCCCTAAATGCATCAAAATTAAATGTTGTCTAATAAGAAACCCTTTGGTGCCTAGGGTTCTACAAACTATCTTTCATGGATCCCTCTCAAAAACTTTTCCTTTTTTTTTTCTCTTCTTTTATTAAAAGAACACAGTACATGGAACGTTTAAAAGTTCCAAGAATTGTTTTGACCTTGTGCAAGGATATGAATAATATTATGAAGTGAAGTGATTCTTAAACATGGTAAAAAAAAATATTTAAAAAAACCTTACAGGTCCACTTTATCATATATTCTTTTCGTGCACCCGTCAACTTTTCCACCCAAACCACGAGCAAATATGTACTTCTCCTTTGCAATATTTATGCTTCATCCCCATTTCTTGCACTTACCTTTATGCACAGAAATACATAAATTAAAAGAAATCAGACTACAGAGAAAGGTATGTTACAAGGCAGAGAAACAACACCAGGCAGGAGAGAAGTGACTGAGTAATCAAAGTGTATCAACAGCGGAGGAAACTCACAAAATGGTGCAGGCTTTCCGGCTATTAATGAATGCTGGCCAGTGACCATGTAGTGAACTACACCTCCCTCAGGGTGATGTGGCCAAACTACTTTTTTTTTTAAAGGCTGAGTTGGTAAATTGAGAAATCTTGTCACGAGTGGCCTTTTGTCGTCGTATGATTTTTCTTTCCTCTGCCAAACCACATTTTCCAATCAGCCTGAGGAGAAAATCTCATTGTTCATATGAGAAAACAGAGTTGGCTTAGAAACGAAAACAAACCCAATGGTCAGTGAAAGTGTGAGTCTGTGTAATATAGTGAAAGAATGGACTTTGTTATATCTCTGGCCAGAAAAGACAGTCAGCGTGGGTATGAAGAGGAAACAGAGAGTGATTGAAGATTGGAGGACTTCTCTACACTAAATCAGTTTTCAAAGCTTATAACCTAAATGTGCTGCAATCTGTGAAGCACAAAGTTCTTTACGCATTTTACTTCTCACTATTGTTTTCTTCCCATTCACACTTCCTAGTAGGTATTAAATAGAACTTTTTGAATTGAAATTTTTTTTTACTAGTACACCCAGAAAACATGGTTGGGAGTCAAGCTACTCTTGTTCGTATAGCTCAACCAGACACAGACAATGCTCCACAGTTCCCACCCAGGGTTTGGGCAGGAGCTGCTAACAATACAGTGGTGTTATCTGAATGCAGACAACACTATAACCAAGAGGGATAACTTGCATCTCATTTGCAGGAAAAGTAAAGGGTCAAAAAACAGCATTGGTGCTGATTTATTTATTTATTTATGTTATTCATATAATACAGATAATGTGTAGGCGCTACATCTGAAGTCCAGGTAACATGGGAGTGACCAATCTTGCTTCTCTAAAGATTGCTAACTTCAGTCATTTTGGGGAGATAATTTTATATGTGCCCCACTTTTTCAGTGTTATACTGTCATGCTTCAGACAATACGAATTTAAAATGCAAATTGTTCATATTTCTTTATGAGTGTTGATACTTAAATTGGTGTAAGCTTCTACAAGCTTATGACCTGTAAAAGTTTTGTTCAAGTTATTTTTAGGTAACAGATTAAAAAGCAAAAAGTCAGTAGTGTCTGTAATCATGTCAAATTCATGCTGCAATATCTTAACAATTTCACATTTTAGAATAATACACTTTTTCAGGTTTATGTCTTTTCATGTGAAATCTTAATTGGTGAAAGATTTTTTTCATAAAAAAATAAATTTTGAATAATAATAATAATAATCATAATAAAAGTATTTAGCAAATGTATTTCTTTTTATCTGACAAAAATAAAAATGTGTATGCATATTTACAAAAAACTAAGCATAGATCAGGAGATAAGAAGCATTAAGTATTATGAAAAATGGTGTTATATGATCTTATCTGGAAATTCACTTTTTCACCTAGGTAAGACATTTTTTTTTAACACCAAAACCATGTAGATCGAAAGTGCAATAAAAAAACAAACAAAAAAAAGCTTTTCTTTTTCTTCAATACCTCATCATTTCTTTCCATTGCAGTATTCATTTTCAGTATCAAGCTCATCAAACATTGGTGCAAGGCAGGAATATACCCTGGATGGGATGGTGGTGCACCACAGAGTATCATTCACACATTTATTCAAACCTTAGGGCAATTTAGTGTGGCCAGCCTTGCTACAAGCATGCTTTTGGGAGAATATCAGAGACCTCAGAGGAAACCCATGCCAACCTGTGGAGAAAATGAAAAAATGCCCCACAGAGAGAGTAACTCAAGCTCAGGATTGAACCAAGGACCCTGGAGCTGTGGAGCAGCAATGGCATTGCACGTACTGTATAGACCAACATTTCAACATATGTTCCTGACCTGAGAAAACAACAGGCTGGAATACACTTACTGTATGATATACAGTCAATGAGGTCTAAGGTAAGTTAATGAGCCTATGAGATTATGTTTACAGGATGAAGAATTTACGGTATAACCTCAATTTTCACTTCTCTGCATGTACTGTACTGGAATTGAAACAAATCTAGGATAAAACCATATAGCAACATTCTTAGTAAGACATTACTTAATGTAACTCATCCTAAGGCCCTGACTAATCTTCTGTAGTGGGGATCATTTTAAACTTCAATTCCTTAGTCATGAATTCAAATATTATTAAAGGAATTTTCTTCCCTTTCATTTATTTTAAGTGACTTTGTCCTCATAGTTTCCCATAGTATCAGATGCCATTGGAAATACAAATACGTGCCATTGGTCATGTGAATGACAAATATTCTGCTGTTAATTTGACTATTGCAGATGAACTTTGCAGCACTGGAGCTGAAGAACTAAGGAGAAGAACGAAGAACAGACATGTTTCAAAGAAAAGCTTATATAGAAATCTATACAACAGTAATATACATATATACATAGTGTATATTTGCATACTGTATGTTTTCTTGCCTTTAGATCTACATAGACACACAGTACAATCTCTCCCTGCTATTAAAGAGCCCAATATTTCACTCAGTGATGACAGCAGACACCATCTGTCTGCTACTTCAGCGCATGAGGGAAGAAGAAGAAGAAGATGGCGCAGCAGCTCGATTAGGGACTCCTAAATGCCTTTCAGGGACACCGTTTCAAATCATTTCCCATGTAAGTGAATAAATGTGGCGCTCTTTACATGGGTCTCGAAATGCTATTGTGCTGTCAGACACAATATGCTAATTGTCATTCCTGAGATGTTTTCCTTATAGCTTCATTCTGGCACTGGGATACTGTTAAATATAGCTTTCCTTATCACAGTCCCTGTAAGCGAGGGAGTGTAATGGATGATCTTGAATGTATCAAAGTGGAGAGGACAAGCGTGTTGGAGAGAAAAAATCCTGTCTATATACAATACATATATGACATATATACTGTAGGCAAATAAAGTCTGTATATATACAGCTCTGGAAAAAAATGAGAGACCACTGCAGCATAATTATTATTATTATTATTATTATTATTATTATTTTTTTTTTTTTTACAGGTGCATGTATTGGTGAGATGAACAGTTTTGTTTAATTTTTATGAACTGCTGACAATATTTCTCCTAAATTCAAAATACAACTATTGTAGAGTGTAACCCAAGATCATGCAGTATTTGCAGAGCTATAATAACTCAAATCAAACAAAATGCAAATATTTGTAAACAAATTGTGTTAATGATTTGGCTAAATAAGATTAAGAAATCAGTATTTGGTGGAATAACCCTGACCTGCTATTAGAGCTTCCATGCGTTTTGGCGTGATCTCCACCAGTTATTCACATTGCTGTTGGGTAACTTTATACCACACTTTTTGCAAAAAACAAACAGCTTAGCTTTGCTTGATGGTTACAATTTAGTTTGTAATCGAAACTTTTATATACTGTGTATATACTGTATATATATATATATATATATATATATATATATATATATATATATATATATATATATATACACACACACACACACGTACATACTGTAAAACATACTATAAATAATAATCGTTTGTAAGTTTGTAATCAAAACTTTTATATACTGATATACTGATATGTATATATATATATACTGTAAAAAATGCAATAAATAATAAAAAATATACACAGACAGACACACAAAATTTGTCACAATGGAAAAAATCTGATAAAGTTAAAGACACAGATAGTAAAGAAAAATATACAAATTCCACAGAATCAAATGAGGTTATTTTCCAGATTAAGAGTTAATAGCGCTAAATAGGTGATTTCACCTCTCATCTGACAAACTCACACTTATTTATGTTACTCTGATGTTAATATATGATATAATATGACTTACATAATTAGACATTGGTACAGAAAAGAAAGGTATAAAAAATCTAGTTTGAAGTGCTTCATCTTCTTAAGCACATAAGAATAAATTGCATAAGAATCCCCATCAAGCCAGATTACAACAAAAGGATTGGGCTCTGCTTCTTTGATCAGATAGATTACTGTGAATCGTTCGTGGCAGGCCGCAGAATGAAGAATCTGAAATGAGCTCTAACCAGCTGTGTTGTTTTAGTCAGTCGTGACTTTAGCCGGATTCTTCCATCTCAGAAATGGCCAGACATTCCAATATTATAGTTTATTTGGTTGTAAAGTGGCTAAGACGAGCTTGTGAGACTTGTTATTTCACTCTGTTGATACTGACCCAGGTCAACTCTTTAGACTTTATGCCTCATTCAAGGATTCAGTGGCTATTTGTGTCCCACTGATTTTACTTTGAAAAGCCATTATTTCAAAATAATAATAATAATAATAATAATAATAATAATAACCTGTAATAATAATAATAACCTGTAATAGTTATACCACTTAGAAAACTGCACAACTACACATCCCGGTTCAGTATAACTACAATTTGTATATTCATTGAAATGTTTCAACAATTAACTTTTTAAAGTCTGTATAACATGCTTGGAACATTTCATGCAAAAAAAAAAGAAAAAAAATATATAATTTATTTATTTTAACTGTAGTATTAGCTAATATTATATTGCCTATACTTTTATTTATAAAAAAAAATGCAGTGCTATATAGATAATCTAAATAGTAAATATCATTCAATATTCCATATGCCTTTTTCTTTTTTTATATCCATCAACTATAAGCAATAAAGTATGTATTATTTTGTGTAACATTTTTGTCTGATGATTCCTGTATTTCATCAGCAATACTTTTCCACAACATGTCTTCCTTACTCACTAGTGTTCAATCCTAAAGCAACAAAACTGGTTTTCTGGAAACAGATAACATTCAAGTTTTTTTTTTTTTTTTTTTTACAGCCGCAATAAAGACAGAGACATGGAGAGAGATTGAGCAGTGTGTTAACCACCACTGGGACGCGCCTCTCTCAGATCCATCCTCGGAAAGATAATTGGCTTTTTAATTAGTTCCAAACGCACTGGAGAACTGAGGAAAGCACTCGTGTTAATCACTGAACAAATATCCAGACACTTTTCACCACCCACCCACTTGACTTAAACCCAGATGGGATGTTTTGTTTAAAGCAGATAAAAAGGCTTCATTCTCCATAGAATTTCTCCTAACCGCCTTCAAGAGCCTCGAGCGCGCTTATCTCCACCTCTGATCCCCCGAACCAAATCGGCTTTGGCCCACAATCAGATTCTCCATCCTCCTGGAAATGAGAATGACGAGAGAGAGAGAGAGAGAGAATTATTTTTTCATTACTTTTTATTACTTGTTCCAATTCTCCCATCTTATTCCCAGTGTTCCCAGGATAACCCCTGGTTCTATCATTACACTGACCAGTATGTGACATCAATACAAGTTTTTCACAATCAACAACACAATTCTATATAAACATATATAAAATCTGATGATATCCATACGATGCTTCATGAAGTTTAAATAAAGGGGGCTCTTAGTGGCCTATGTAAGAAATAAAACTCTGCTCTTATAAGACTATCATTAGTAACTGATGGCCCTTATTCCTCTTAGACCAGAGAAATAAGATGAACAGAATGAATGCACCGAAGAGGAATGCACGTTTTTTTTAATCATTATATTTATGGTTATCGTACACTCTTTAGTCACTTACACTCTAACAGCTACAAACAGTCACCCTAATAGCTTAACATTACTATAGTAAGACCTCATCTAATAATACAAAACAATAGACTGATTTTGAGGTGGTTTGCCTCGGGGTCTGTGCATGGAGTTTGCTGTTCTCCCTGTGCTTGGTGGGTTTCCTCCAGGTACTGCAGTTCTCTCCCACAGTCCAAAGACATGCAGATTATGCTGATGGAGTTCCCAAATTGCCCATAGTGTGTGAATGAGATGTTTATTTAGGGTCTGTTTATCTGTTGTAAGGTCTTCAGGATAAAGAAATGTGCTCTTTCCATTTTACAGGAACATGTTAAGCTTTTTTTTTTCTGCCTTATTTACTTTAAAATACAGGAAAAAGATTTTTGCGGAATTTTTTTCAAGGGACATCCATAACATGTTACTGTAAAAAGATAAAAAGTATGACATCATTCATTCATTCATTCATTCATTCATTCATTTTATGCCTTAATCGAGCATAGAATCAGAACCTCAAGAAAAGGCACATACTGTATTTGTACTGTACATACTTGTTATTTTCATCTGTATTATTATCCCTCTTGCTCTTAAACAATAATTAAACTCTATTAATAAAGAAAAATGGGCGCTCTGTTGAGTTGAAAAAACAAGCAGTCGAATGGGACATTTTGAAATTGTGCCAAGCTCTACTGTCCAAGGTCAGATTCTGTGGGAATCTGGAGGCCATTCAGGAGATAATCAGTCCTCCTGCAGATGCTGACCTCAGAGTGTCTGGGATAAACACATCCGTCCAGCAGTGTGCTTCGTGTCCAGACTGCTTCCGGCGCTGGTAATCAGACATTGACGGTAATTTGCGCTCTGTGCAATATACCCCAAAAAATGCGACGGCCTCTGTTTAATGATCTAATAGCTGACATCATGGGCTTCATTAGTAGAACCATGACAATAAATAAACAGGCAACACTTACCTAAGCTTTCAGACAGTAATGTGATGAATGTACTGTACGTAGGTCCACAAGCGGCCTTCATTAATTAAACCATGAACCTTCTCCAGCTGGCACTGAAGTTGCATAAGATCAGCATTTCATATTTTTTCCTTTACTGCTCTTGATGAAAGATTTGAAAGCACACACTTGCTTAATGAAGTGGATGTCAATAGTCAGACAGGGTAAAGGTTGTTGCAAACAAAGCCAGCTTTAGTGTCTCTCACCCTCCTCCTCCTCCTCTTCAGCCATTGGAGCGATGTCAAGGGATCATTTCATACTTCTTACTG
>CM059220.1:5625172-5640172 GCA_030347435.1 Clarias fuscus | reverse complement strand
TTCCTTTTTATCAATAAATAAATAAATAAATTAAAAAATAAATAAATAAATAAATAAATCCAAATCTAAATCCAGCTCCAGGATCTAAATGAGGTCTGACCATAATTTTCCTGGACTAGTGTCCAGTGTTTTGGTAAAATTATTTGAATAAGCATGGATACATGTGCAGCCCTTGTGTTTCTAATAAACATTGTGGTTTTTTGAGCGTTCTAATGTTTCTTACCACAAACTGGATTGAATCCAGACCACCGGCTCAGCTCAATAGGTGAGCTGCAATCTCTTCAACCTGCTTCACATTTACAGGATTCCATCCATTACTGGCCTCAAGGGTCAAAGGTCAGCTCTTTGAAATAACACAGGGCCATTAAGGCAAAAAGCGAGCACCTGATGTGCACATTTCAGAAGGACGCAAGGTGGAACCTCGCAGCAATGTGTATAAGATAAACTGCTCACAGTATACAGTAGGGTTCTATAATAAACTAACACTGGTTACAGCATCCGAGAATTTTAAGGGTTAAAGGTTAAACTAATCAAAAGACTTGCTGGATGATATAATTCACCATTTATATCCAGATATTTAACACATTTCAGATGTCAGTGTATTGAAACCAGGACGTATAGATATTCTGTTGTCAAGGGAATGGAGACTTAGGACAAGAAAGGAAATATTACTTTTTATTTTAAAACGTATGACTAAAATGTCTGTTATCAGATTATATTCATACACATCTGATATTCTTTTATTTTCCTTCTTTTTCTTTTTTAAGCTTCAAACACTCAAGGTCATGTGACAGTGTTGACTGTTAAGCCACTGCGCTGTATATAAGTACTGTATGCAGTATGTAAGTATTATATTATATACAGTGGGACCTTGGATTACGAGCATAATTCGTTCAGAAAGTAGGCTTGTGTTCCAAAACACTTGTAAACCAAATCATCATTTCCCATAAGAAATAATGAAAACTCCACTTATTCGTTCCAGAGCCCCAAAAAATAAATACATAAAAATAATTAATACAAATCTATAAAATAAAAATAAAACAAATTAATCTGCACTTTACCTTTAAAAGAAGTACAAATAGGTGAGAGAGTGACGCTCGGTGTCAAAATAATGATACTCGGCGCTCGTAAACTAATACTTGCTCGGTTTCCGATTAGGAATGTATTAAAATTTTTTTTTTTTTGCGGAACACTCGTAAACCACGCTACTCGCAATCCGAGGTTCCACTGTAATAAGTATAAATATATAAATATAATAAATAGTGTTATTTTGTTTTATTTATTTATTTATTTTAATTATATATTTTTTTTCTTTTGCCACTTTCACCGGTGTCTGATCCTGTATAAAATCGTGAGAAACCTGGAACCTATCCCAGGCAACTTGGGGCACAAGACAGGGTAAACCCTGGACTGGAAAGAGCACCAACTCATCACATCGCACAGACACACACCTAATCACACATCACACACTACGGGCGATCTGGTAACACCAATCAGCCTACATCGCATCTCTTCAGACTGTGAAGTAAAATCGGAGTAAGCAGAGGAATCCCATCAAGCACGGGGTGAACATGCAAGCACGACACACACACACACACGCGACAGTGTTAACTCCTAAGTGGGTATCTGTGCTGTCATTAGCTTTTTAAAATATTTTCTGCATTTTCTGCTAGGGGTAATAAGTCTATTAGAAATTACACTGTTTTTCAGGTTTTCAGTTAACCGTTTTGTGTTTGATTGATTTTTTCCTTCAAAGCAAAGGCAAGAACATTAGAAAGAGGCACCTTATTTGTTTGGTGGATTAATTTGTGTTCCCTTTCATATTTTTTCTTGTTATTGTGTTATTGAGGACACGACATATTGTATAAGCAAGTAAGTTGGTTTTTCTGTACAATATTTATTACAACCCTAAAATACAGGCAATATTGAAAAAAAAAAAAAAAACTTGCCCGTCATAGGATTGTAATCTACAAGTGATCGAGTCGTACATGCCCAGGAGTTATAGCATGCAGTTATTGTAATGGTCAATATTTTTTTTCTCTCCCATATGAAACAGTCATGTACACATCCTCTGTTTATAACTTTACACACTGAATTAATGCTTCACACATTTAAATCAAGGAAAGTTAATAAAGTATGACAGTTAAAATTAAAGAATTGTACGTATATATTAAATTCATTAAATAGAATTATGTACATGTATAACCATGGCTGTATATGTCATTAAATGTAAACAGCCTTGATATATTTCTGACATGATCATGTTTTTTAAGCAAGTGCATCATCTATTGGTCTTGCCTTTCTTTCAGTCACATGAGTAAATGAATGAATAAATAAATGAGTGAGTGAACAACCCATCTTCCAATATTTCATGGGTGTCAGGACAGAAACAGGGCTTTGCTGAATACTAAATGAAATAAATGAATGGATAAATAAAAATGCTGCGTTTTCCATGCGATGGTTAAAGCTCCGAAAGATTGTGTAACTCCTCTTGATGGTAGATGAGACACTAAATCAGTTCATGTAATTACACATCTCTCCAAGTTTACTGAAGAGAACCGATTCCAGAATGTGTCATATTAAAGTGTGATTTATGAGACACAGAGGTTTAGATGAAACTCCGCCAGCCCTCTTTGTGCAGATATAAAACATGAATTTCGTTTATTATGAATCTATTCTTGAGTGAAGATGATACGAAGGGGAGTTTGTGACGCAGAAAGGGGCCTCAGTCAACCTGATGTGCGATGTTGCCAGCTGACTGTCCAAGAGAAATTCGTGTCTGAAAGGTTTTTTTTCCTCTCCATTTCTTTCCCACAGTCCCTGAGCCGGAGGCATTATTTTTGATTCAGCAGAAACGGAGCAAGTCGACAGAGAAGCCATGAGAAATGGTGCAAAAAGCCGCAGAACAGAAACGTCCATCACTCATTCCCTCTTTTCTCTCCGTTCTCTCCGCATTTAGTCGCTCGGAACGCATTGGAATGCAAGAGAGGGATGAAAAGAAGCTTCTTCCTCCTGGCGGGGGTCTCCGAAAGGAAACGCACACATAAACTAAACTCTAGGCTACGCCTTAAGAAACGGGTTCGGCTCGAAAATGGGGGTGGAATAAAACCTAAATAAGTGAGACCGGGAGGGGGGGGGGGGGCGGTGGAGGGGGCGAGAGCAGGGGTAAACAGCGCTGAAAGAGAAAAGGAAGTGAGAATGAAAAAGAAAAAGTGGTTGAAAGAAGACGGTAACAAGGTAAGGACGGGAAAAGGATGGAGGGAGCTCATCATGGGAAAGAATGACAAGAGTAAGTTGGATAAACAATGAAACAAATGGTAAAACGCTGGTTGAAGCTTTGGTTCCGTACAAATTATACACTATGTGGAAGTTTACATCGAATGTTCTTTTTCAAACCATACTTTGCACATCAGTGCTTGTTTTACATGGAATCGATTTTATCCATTACATCAATAGTTGAAGGTGTAGTTTGAGTTCCCACAATCCTCTGTGTTTGTGGTTGAAGCAACGAGGCCAGACTGCCGATGGGTGCTTTGTATGTGTGTGTGTGTGTGTGTGAATGGAGGGGACTGAGTTAAAGAGGTCAGAACGGTCAGGGTGCGGATAAATGCGGCCCTTTGTGTGCTTTAAGGAGATGCTCTCAGTAGGGAGTCTATAAAGCCCCGACGGCTACACTAACACCCCCAGGGCTGCCGATCCCTGGAGGTAAAACACCACACCACCAGCTGATGAGGAGGACAGAGAGAGAGAGAGAGAGAGAGAGAGAGAAGGAGGTTCAATAACACTACAATGCTGTTTTGTTAATGATGTGTTGGTTTTATTATTACTGAATTACAGAGGTTATTATTAGTTATATGGCTGAATGCTTTTATGTCAAGTCCGTAAGTTTACAAATGAATACAGTTTTGACCAAGTGATCTATACATATTGTATTCATCTACATACTGAGCCACTGAAGTCCAAAATTCACGTCAATATTTCTAGAAAAAGTTCTGGACGGCCATGTCAGATTACGTACGTCATCATGCTTTCAATGGGCACGAAAGAATTAGAAAATTGCAAAATATAATAAACACATAGCATTTAAAGCCAAGAGAATTTTAGCCATTTTTTTTTTTGCAATACTATTTTTAAATTAATGTATATAAGCTCAGGATTGTGCAACATAAAATGTCATATTTTTTCCCCAGCACAACATAGGCAATATGATCAATAGAATTTTATATTAATTTGTTTATTTTTTTGTTAAAAAAATTGTTTGTAATATTCATTCATTTTACCCAACAATACAAATATGACTGAGAAAGAAATGGGTTACATACTGTAGGTAAAGAAATAGCACAGATACATTTGATAATATGTTTCAAAGTTTGTTTAAGGTTCTTTCTATGGCCAAAAAAAAAAAAAAAAATTGGTGAGTTTGACATTTTTGCAACATCATTCACATCTTCCAGGAGCAGGAAAATTAATGTGTTCTACAAGTAATGATAACTTTGGTTCTCCTAATTTTATTGAAAACAATGTAAAAAAAAATATATATATGGCAACTGTGATTCTTTGTTGTAAATAAAACTTCTATACAGTTTTAGAGATGTGACCGAGCCTTCATCTCATTGTTACTCTTACAGCTCACACTCAAGGTTATTCATATTCAGGTTAGTCCTCGGTCCTTAGATTAGGACACTGATGTCCTCATCCTCTGTTTTGCTCCAGAAACATCATGTGACTGTCAAAGCAACAGTCTGCTGTGAGAGCGCTGATGCGACACAAAGCCGGTCAGGGTGAACATATATCACAATGTCCTCCTTTATCCAGCCCTCCCACCACACACTCACTGGAATTCCCACATTCCCATACTGCTGCTCAGGCAGAAAAGTCCCAAGTTAATCTGATGCACATTTCCTAGATGTTTCACAGTGAGAAAAGTTTGATTCAATGAATAACTTGACATGGTAACCCCCACCCTTCACCTTTAACTACATTCATAGCGAGGTAATTTACAGGTCACGTGACTGTGATTTGTTGTTGTTATGGCTACAAGAGTATTTTTACCATATAATTATATATAGGTAGAAAGATCTAGTAGAAAGTGAACAAAAATGAGTGCTCTTATTAATTTTCATTTATTTGTGCTGATTGTTAAAAGGAATATTGTGCTAACTTAAGGGGAAATTTTTTTTGTCTTGTCGAATTTGGGTCCATGATATACTCAAACCAGATACATTACACTGATATATTTGTTCATATTTTCCCCTAAAACTGAGTCAGTTGAACTACCATACTGTAGCAACCTAATATTATTGTTGGAAATCATTTACAGAGAAAAGTGGCTAGCTAACTTAATGTATGCAGCTTTCTAGTCTTGCAAAATAAAGTGCGACTGTGTGTGTGTGTGTGTGTGTGTGTGTGTGTGTGTGTGTATTTCTGTAACATTTAAAAAGAAGAAATTCACCCATCCATTTTTTCTACTGCATATC
Organism: Clarias fuscus; assembly: GCA_030347435.1. Taxonomy (NCBI): domain Eukaryota; kingdom Metazoa; phylum Chordata; class Actinopteri; order Siluriformes; family Clariidae; genus Clarias; species Clarias fuscus. Next base: position 5,634,695 of record CM059220.1, on the reverse strand, counting down.
CTCTGTCGGGTCACTTGGGCCTAGAGTCAGGGTCTCAGGGCTCGGTGCACCTGGAATGGGGTGCCAGTTCACCACAAGACACGAGCATACACATTGGGCAATTTGGAAATGCCGGTCTGCCTACACTGCAAGTCTTTGGACTGTAGGAGAAAAGAAAGCAGGGGCAAGATTAGTAGTAGTAGTAGTAGAATTAGAATTAGTAGTAAGTTGCACCTGATTTTATTTTGTTTTGGATCACAAATTACAAACAATGTTAACTTATGTTTTTATGTTTTTTTTTTTTTTTTTTTTTCCCCGATTTTCTCCCTAATTTAGTCGTGTCCAATTCCTCCCCGTCACTAGGGGGCTCCCACATTAAGGCTACTACTACCACTCAGCCGGGAGGGCCGAAGACTATCACGTGTTTCCTCCGAACCACGTGACGCCAGCCGACCGCATCTTTTCGAACTGCTCGCTCGCGCACCGTTGGGGGCGGCGTAACACACTCGGAGGACAGCGCTATCCGCTCCCTCCGTTGCGCGAGCTCACAGACGCCCCTGACTGGCTGTAGAGCCGTGATTAATGTAGGAGCACTAAGTACCTCTCATCCCTCCCCTCTGAGAGAGCTCGGCCAATCAGCTCTCTCTAGACCTCCGGCTGCGAGAGGTTACAGCATCACCTGGGATTCGAACTAGCGATCTCCGGATGATAGGGCGAGCGCTTTAACCACTGTGCCACTCGGAGGCCCAACTTATGTTTATACCTATACTGTATGTACACTTACATTTAACTAATACTTGTGCAAGAAGGTCATGTTTTGTTGCAAAAAATTCCATTGGCCTATATACTCACACACACACGCACACACACTACCACTCAAAAGTCACCACTTGCTCTTGTGTAAAGCTGCTTTACGACAATGTAAATAGTTAAAAGCGCTATACAAATAAAATTGCAGATTTCTTTGTTTTTGTTTAGTGATTTATTTTCTACATTCTACAATAATACTAGAGATTTCAAACCTGAAATAGCATGTAATGTAACAACTAATATGGCATTAGGTGATTATGTAAGAACAACAACGGTCAATTGTTATTTTAAGACACGGAGTTCAGTCTTTCTGGAACGGTCCTTGCAAGAACAGTATTGTGTCGAGTGTGTTTGCAAAACCCATCAAGCACCATGATGAAACTGTCTCTCATGAAGACCTTCCCAGGAAAGCGAGACCAAAACTCACCTCTGCTGCAGTGGAGAAGTTCATTTAGAGTCAGCAGCCTCAGAAATCACCAATTAACAAGCAGCACCTCAGATTAGAGCCGTTATGAAGAGTTTACAGATCATAAGTAGCAGATATACATCTCAATATCAACTGATCATAGGTGATTATTGTATATTCTGGACATCTTTGGTGTTGTTTTACTATATATATATATATATATATATATATATATATATATATATATATATATATATATATATATAGAGAGAGAGAGAGAGAGAGAGAGAGAGAGAGAGAGCGCTATCTACCATATCTATATATTCCAGCAACTAATTTACCTTCTAAACACACACACACACACACACACACACACACACACACACACACACTTCTATTGTAATCCATCCACGACTCTGGAATTCATTTTTGCCAAAAGACCAACGATTTGAGCTTGAGATGGCTGCCAGTGATGGGGAAAACACTGGGCGTCTCTCAGCTCGTGAGAGCGTGAGCCCATAAATCTGCAGTAAATTAAAGCGCATCGTCCCAGCGGTGCCCCCTCATGGGCCTTTTGTGGTGCTAATACACATTAGTGTTTGGCTGGCTGCCCACTTTCATCGTCTTTGAGTAGAGCAGGCCACAAAGGTGCAGATGTGAACCTTGGTGGTACGACTGACCCTACTGCAAACGGACATTTACATCAGTAACAACCCTGAAACACACGCGCACACACACACACACACTAAGAGAGGTGTATAAATAAAGTTGCACTGCCTGAGAAAGCTAAGAACAAACAACTTCTATCATTTCTAAAACCTCTATCATTCTGATAGATAGATAGATAGATAGATAGATAGATAGATAGAGATAGATAGATCTTATATTTTTTATACAGCACTATTGCAAAAACACGACAGAATCATCTCCATTTGGTTTTCATCAAAAAGACTAAATGGAAGGTTATCATTTACCCCACCCCCACCTCCCCACCCCCATATTTTATTATTATTATTTATTTTTTGCTTCAGGCAAATAGCATTATGCAACTTCAAATCCCAGTATTAGCTTTCATCTCCCACTTTACGGCCTCATTAAAGAATGAACGAAAATAAATCATTAATACTCCGATGATTACATGGAGAATGAATTCATTAATTCTGCAAAGATTAAATGGATAATTAAAGACTTGCGAGCTCACATATGGTCAACATGTAAGCTGGAGGGCTTGGAGCTGGAGAGCCGGAGGGCCAAAACCCATGTGTGTGATCGCTGAATCACTAAACCTTTCATCTCTGAGTCATGAACAGAGTCTCATTCATTTCCGTGTGCAATCCTGTATTCATCGATAACGCCACAGCCCTGAGGTCATGATACTGTAGGCATCAGAAAGGCACAGAGATCTCTGTGCACCTTATACAACAACAGCAAGGTGCCAATGATTCCATTTTTTTTTATTAAAACATAAATAACACAAATAAACATATCTTTTTGCCCCAAGGACAAGTTAGTTCTTAATATGGCTTACGTCCCCCCCCTTTTAAACAGTATGTTTTCCTCTGACTTTGTTTTCTTATGAACATAAACTGAAATTTTAAGTTGCAAAGTTCTCTGTCAAAAATCACAAAAACTGACTACAATGAAGCACTGATACTGAAGACTCCATGTAAACTCCTTAGTAAAATCTTCAACTAATACAAGTTTTTACTTGTTAAGTAATATCATGTTCTTATATTTGTATTATCATTATTATAGGCCACATTTCTATTATTCATGCAGTGAAAGCAGTTTGGTGTTTCCAAATTGCCCAAAGTATATAATTGGGTGTTTAAGTGTGAGTGGATGTGCCTTGTGCCCTAAGTTACAGTAGCTGGGATAGACTTCAGGGCCAGTGTGACCCTACACCGGATGAAGTGCATACTGTTGATAATGGATGGATTTGGAAAATATGTACAAATCAAGTGTGCTTACATAAACTTGTCATCTGAATTACAGCTGGAATCACTATTAGAGCTGCTGTTAGAGAAAATTAATTAATACATTACAAACAATCACTCTCTCGCTCTCACTCATTCTCTATACCACTTATCCTCTACAGGGTTGCAGGAGGACTGGGGCCTATCCAAGGGCACTTGGGGTAGATGCTGGACAGGGTGCCATTCCATTGCAGGGCACACAAGCACACAATGGGCAGTTTGGAAACACCAAATAGCCTAATCTTCATGTCTTTGGATGGTGTGAGGAAAACGGAGTAACTAGAGGAAGCCAACCAAGCACAGGGAGAACATGAAAACTCCACATACACAGACCTGCAGCTGGAGTCGAACCCTTGACCATGGAGATGCAAGGCTACAGTGGTAACCATTATGCCACAGTGCCACCTTCCAAACAATCAGCATTAAGAAATGAACAGTGCTGTTGTGCAAAGGCATTACAGTGGAACCTCGGATTGCGAGTAACTCAGTTTGAGTGTTCCGCAAGACGAGCAAAGATTTTTAATAAAATTTGACTGGAAAACGAGCATATCTTGGTTTACAAGTGCAGAGTTTTTGGACACCGACACACACACACTCTCGGCTTTACACCTCCCCCCTCCCCGGCTTCACACAGACACACACACTGTGCTCTACACAGAAACTCTGCTCTGTCGCAATTCTTTTCAAAGGTAAGGTGCTGGTTCATTTGTTTTGTTTTTTACTTTACAGCAGTGATTCCGTTAGTCTGCGCTCACGCGAGTGTCATTAGAGAGATTTCTTTTTTTCCCGTTAAAACAGTGTTTACGTTGTGTGTGTTTTTGTTGTGAAACTTAAAAAGCGAGGTGGGGGGAGGGAGGATGAGTTTTACTGTGTAAGACGAGGCGAGGGAAGGGGCTAATTCCACACACACACACACACACACACACGGCGCCTGCGCGCACAAACGGAAACACTTATCTGTTAGGATTTATTATAACTTTTTTTAAAGGTAAAGTGCAGGTTAATTTGTTTTATTTTTACTTTATATATTGTATAAATTATTTTTCTGCATTTATTTTTTTGGGCTGTGGAACGAATTATTTGAGTTTTCATTGTTTCTTATGGGAAGATTTGATTTGGGTTATGAGTGTTTTGCAATACGAGCCCGCTTCCGGAACGAATTATGCTCGTAATCCAAGCGTAATTAGAAGTAATATTAATGGTTAATTCTGTATGTTAAGAAATGATGTTTTTTTTTAAGCTGCTGTATGTCAAATATATTTTTTCTCCTGAATGTGTTAAACATATTCGCTTCCATGCCCAGTCTTCGCACCTGAAACTGGTGCCAATGTCTGTTAAATCATACAGTAATCTCCACTCCGTAACTATTTCAATAGATATATCATCACTTGGAAAGCCTGAACACCTGAAGTCTGCAGCTTTATAATCCGGACAGGATCAAGATCAAGCATCAAAGTCCAAAAGTGTGCACTTTGTTAGTGGAAACGACGCTCGTAAAGTAACAGCTGCCACACATATTATGACATTTCCTTATTTCCTGTATTAACCGGATCAGTCAGTGTAGTCAGCATTTGCCTTCGTCTGAAACTTGCTCTCATTTTTAAGCAGGCTTTAAATGCCCACCCATGGACAGGTGTAGGTCTAAAGTAGAACATGGCTGAAAAATCTGGCTTCTTTAGAACGAGTCCCAAAGGTGTTTATATTTTGAACCATTCTTGTAGTGTAACTCTCAATTATACGTCATAATCTCCTATAGAAAACACATACACCAGCAAGCCAAAGAACAGCCGTCCATTATGCTCCCAACCATGTTCTTCAAAAGCCAGGTCTGTTACCCAAGTCCCCGGCAAGGAAATGGGGCTGTTTAATGCTGATCTCCAGCTCTGATAGCTCTTTATCGCTCCAAACGACTTCCTCCTTCAGGATAAAACCACAGCGTGAAATAAACTGATAAAACAAGGCCAGAATCATCCACACATTCAAAGGAGGCAACGGCTAATCAAAAGCTGCCCGTGGTGTGGCTTTAATAGAATTCATTTCCAGGATAATTTCACAGTCACTCTGCTAAAGCGAACTGATAACAGCATGGGTAATGAGTCTAGCCTGGATTTTGGGGTGAACTTGGAAATGGAGGGTGTGTGGGAACGAAAAGTTATATAGGAAAGAGTGATGCTATTTCTTGTAGTTTTGGTCTGTATGTTCCAGTGAATAAATTGTTGCTATACTTAAAAATAAATAAATAAATAAATAAATAAATCTTTGCTATTGCTGAAAGTAATTAAGGACATGATGAAATCAGTACCTCCAGATGCTGAGTATCTTCCATGGAGAATTCCTGCCAGGCTTGTATCATGGCATTTTTTATTGGATTAATGCCAACTGCATAATCATTATATCTTTAAAACAAAGCAACAAACAAGCAAGCAGAAAATGTCACTATTTGCGTTCTTGAAGTATTCACTTCTATCTCTCGTCGTCTGCCTCGCTTTGAATGTCATGCAGTCTTCCTGTCTGCCTCTTTACCCCCCCCACCCCTCCCGGCAGCCAGGACACTTAGGTAATACATCATCTCAGCTTGAAAGCCCCCCCTGTGTGGGCAGCTAATGAGCCCAAATGAGGCTGATTAGCCACCAAGCCTCAAACGGGCCTGACAGGTCATCCAGGAGCTCCCACTGAGACACACAGAGTCAAAAGACCACCGACGGACTGACTGACTGACTACAGTAACTCCTCTCTCAGCTTCCCTCGAGTCCTCTTCCTTAAATATTTCCCTCACTAATAATGTATGTCCTTCCCGTCCAAACCAGAATTTTTCTAAAAAGAAATACCACTTTGGACATCTTAGTAAAAATCTGAATAAAAGCTTTACTATATCTTCAAAATGGTGACAAAATCAAAAACTAAAATTAACTAAATTCCACTATTTGTTAAGATAAATTTAGCCAAGCTTAGTATCGGAGTTATATATCATCATTTTAATGCAAATAGCATTACTTTTAGTATTATAGTATTATGTCATACTGTAAATAAATGATTAAACTGAACAAACTGACCAATAAGAACAAAATAAAGCGAATGGCACAATTTTAGGTTCATTTCATCAAGCCAATATTAGTAAATAAATATAAATAATAACAGGGATTTAATAAGTAAATAAATATCGGAAAAAAAAGACCAACAAGCAAATAAAATAAAACAAATTATAGATTACAATATTTACATGACCAACACTAACAAAGAGTGATTAATAATAATAATAATAATAATAATAATAATAATAATAATAAAAAAGCAGGGGCAAAATTGTTGCACGCACACACGCACACACACACGGACACACGCACACACACACCTAAGGTCACTAGACGGACAGGGAGACTTCTTACAGGTCATCATCAGTTCAGATCTTTAACTCACTGACAGAGCTGTCACTTAGGGCATTAATTGTGTGTGTGTGTGTGTGTGTGTGTGTGTGTGTGTGTGTGTGTGTCTGCCTGTCTGTCTGTCTGTCTGTCTGTCTGTCTATCTTATAATGTTGGACTATTGCTTGTCTTTTGCTTGTACTTTTAATGCTCAAAATATTCAGAATTTTCTATTGCAGCAATGTGATACTGGCTCATTCTTTAGGAAGAACTGTGTGCATAGAATGTTTGAGATGGTTCTGCCAGGTTCAGCCTGGAGGAAGGTCTAAAAGTATTTTAGGTTTTCATGTTTTCAGAGATTTTCCAGAACACCGCCCCCCAAACCCCCAAACTAGCCCAACCCCCCCCAAGGCCAAATCTATAAACGTAGCGGACAGCGGGGAGAAAATAAAATGGAGATTTAATGGAAATCAAAGGTACGATAACACCGCATCCCCCCCATTCTCCGTAAAAGAGTGCCCTGATATCAGGACAAGACAGGGTAAATTCTGGCAAGTCCATTTTTTTCTGTTATCAGGATGCTTTTGCCCAACGTTATCTCACTTATACTGTGACTATCTATTGGTGCTTTATGAGACTAGCGTGTCATGGTTACTACAGTAACCTTCGATAGAGTTGCTGATGTGTTCTTATCACTTTATACATTTAAACTCTAAACGAATAATAAAAAATGTATAGCAGGAAATAAATAAATTTGTAAACACAAAAATCTCATTTAATATGGTTCTCGTTGTTTTGTTCAACATGCTAAATGTACCATATTGAAATTAATAGGTTTACAGAAACCTCCACATAGATGGACATATTTTGGAATACTTTGGAATTTGCATATTTCATCTGAGGAAAAAGTAGATATTCCTAATAATTTTGTCTTACTTCCCCTGTCAGCATACACTTAGATTGTCTGCATGAAATATTTAACACACTATGTTCTATGTAAGCTAGTCAGCTAAACCAATACCGCTCCTCATTAGCTAGCTTACTGATAAATGGCCTGCTTGTAGCTTTGAATGCTTTGTTTACATTTGAAATAAAAAAACTAACAAATGCAAACTTTCTGTAAAAGGTTATAAATTAAGTTGGATGTGCCAGACTGAAGAATAAAGATTAGGTCAACTTAAACTTCTTTTAATGGTTACTTACCAACATGGTGATAGTTCTTTATATTGCACGGTGTGTTTGCCAAGTTTACCAGAATATTCCACGTAAACCGTCCATACAGTAGCTTAGCTGTGAACTGTATGTGAATCCCATACAGTCTGAATTATTTTATGTCTTTATATTGTAAGACTTAATTTATACATGCTAACTCCTGGACAATGAAGCAATATCCCATGAGATGAAGTGCTGTTGTAATGAATATCAGCACAACTGTGATAAACCGAAGATGTTTGTGTTCAACAACCAGTTATTTTGCTCTGCTAACACATATCCTTCTGTGACTGGCGGAACTAACTAACCGTGACTGGGGGAACTGGAGACAGATCATGTAATTAACAGTGGTGAAAGTAGTTTTAAAGTAGTTTCTTATTGGTACTATGTAGCCAAAAGGTGAGGATAATAAGCCATGGAGGTGGTGGACCGTCTTGAGAAACGAATGAGATGTACTTTATATTTCCAACTATTCTGCTTAAGAATATCAACTAACTTCCAAGTGTCTAAAACTAAATAGCATGAAATGAAAAGCTAGTGTACCAGCGTGTACAATCCCTTGTTCCACATACAAAGTAGTGCCTTTGATCAGCAACTGCTAAGGAGACAAAGTACTGTACAATAAGGTTATCAGATGTGTTTTATATATGTATTAGGATTGTTGTAGTAGTTGTCATAGATTATTGTTGTGCATGGTGAAGTGTGTTTAGCATATTTGCAAGAAAATTCTACATGTCCACTTTTGAGGTATTGACTACATTTCTTCGATTTGTGACACTGGTACTCATTACAATTACATATATTAATAATAATATTTCAGAAATGTTTTGACTAGCAGTTGAATTTTTATTTCAGTAGAATTCATTAAAAAGTGTGATAGTACAATGTCACAAATCTACGATTTATTGTAGTAGGAGTATCAGTAGTACTACCACTAGTATTAAAGCTAATCCTAGCTCATCCCATGTAGTGTAACAGAGTTTGAAAACACAGCCACAGGTCAGATGGTCATCTCAGGGTCATTAAGGAGCAGGCCAGATTGCAGGACAGGAAATTGGAGTCGACGTGAGAGACCAGTGAGTTCACGGCTCAAGTGGGATACTGGGATTGCACCTCTGACTCTGTGAGTTTAACCCAGAGCAGAGACTATTAAACACCCCTACTGCTGAACCAGATGTTCCACTAATACAGCTATGACAGGGTGGAGTACACTGAGCAGAGCTACATCTCTGGGCTGTTACTTTTAACAAGCTGGGGGAAAACTGTGTAGCAGTATATAATGCTAAAATTGCTCAATGGAAATCAAGATTGTTAGGAACCGTTTACATAATAAAAATAAAGTGGTTTATGACTATTCTACCACAAAAAGTCACCACTTTTTTTCTCTCAAAGAATCACAATAAATGCACAATAATATTAATGTCCTGGAATGTTTAAATGATAATTAAAAATATGTATTTCGCTGAAAGAATTTGTATAACATGACAGATTCCAACAAAATACATGGTTAAAAAAATCTAGAAACATTTTCAGTTTCAATTATTTTCCTTCATTAACAAATATCCTTCAATGACTGGTGGAACAAACTCACCGCGACTGGTATAGCTGATGACCGACAGTTAGTATAATAAACAGGGGTGAAAGTAGTTTTAAATTCTTACTGGTACTACTGTATGTATTCAAAATTGAGGAGAATAAACCATGGAGGTGGTGGACAGTCCTGAGAAACCTACAAGAATTACTTTATATTTCCATTTATTCTGCGTTAGAATGTCAGC
>CM059220.1:5535172-5620172 GCA_030347435.1 Clarias fuscus | reverse complement strand
CTCTCTCTCTCTCTGTATATGATTCAGTATGTGTGTTATACTGTATAGTAACATATATATCCACAGATCAACATATATTGGTGTAAAGTTGAAGAGATTTAAAGCTGTGTACAGTACTGTGCAAAAGCCTTGAGCTGCCACTCATTTTTTCGCATTATATTAAATCTAATTAAATTTTATAAAATAAACTAAAGAAATACAAAGAAATATTTTACTGAGATAGGCTGGAAAGTGCATAAAAATACATTTTGAAACTTTTTTTTTTAAATGCATGTAACTACCTCAGCAGCAGCCTCATTTCCCCTCTCGTCTGTTCCAACCACTCAGCATTCAGCATCATCGGTATACTAATCTTTTATTATTATTATTATTATTATTATTATTATTATTTTTAATGGTTGAATTATTCATAGGTCACTGTTTGGCTTCTGAAAAAAAAAAAACATTCCTCTGAAATTTAGGTGCAGGGACTACTGTAGACTGTCTTTCAGGAAGCCTGGAGAACTATTAAACATACAAGAAAATCTGTCTCTTTGGAAGCAAAATATGAAGAAATGGGGGCGGGGGGGGGGGGTCAAAACTTCTGCACAGTATTGTAGATGTTTATTTATTTATGAATGTAGGGTAATTAAGCCTCCGCCTGCTCTGTTCTGCTCTGAGCCTATACTAGTCCGATAGCATCCTGGCTGTTAAACACACTGATTCGAAACAGCATCAGGATTAAAAAATGATCATTAAAAAAAAAAGAAAAAAGAAATGACATCGTAATCCTAGATTTACTCACAGAACATCAAAATCCATTATTTCACACCTACTTTTAAATGTATACATGCACACATATCTTAAGTGGTAATGGGTTAAATAGAGCCACCATGGGGATCTTTGGGACTTTGGAAACACACTATATTTTACATGTGTATTTACTTTCACACACAGAAGAATATGCAGTTCATGCTTATCTTACCTTACACCGAATTCAGTTCAGTTCTGTTGTGCAACATGCATGACGGAAACAAACTGAGAGACAGAGATACAAAATGTAAAATGACAGTGTAGGAGGGAGGAGGGTGACGGAGGTTAATTCGGACTCCAGGGACCGTGGGAGCAGTTGATAAGATTTGACTAAGCTCAGCGTGAGCGTGTGAGGTGGAGATGGGGTTCTGCTGGCTGTGGTATATTCTTGTGCCCTTGTGTGTATGTAGCGAAGTTACAGCCCACTGCACTCCCGAAGTCTAAAGACATCTCATATTAGTGGTCTTTGAGCCTTTTCTCTCTTTCCCTCTCTCACCCACACACTCTAAAACTGAGGTGAAAATACAAGGTCCGTTCAAGTCAAACCAGGACTTTTGATTGTGCAGAATAACAGAAGACAGTTATAAAAGTAAAAACTCAGTTTATTTCTCTATATAATCCCCCGCTACACTAATGCACTTATCCCAGTGTTTCATTAGCGCTTGGATACCTTCAAGGTATCCATGATCGGACTGCCTGATTCATGTCTGAAACGCTGGCCTCCCAGGAATTCCTTTAATGGTCCAAACATGTGGAAATGGCTTGGAGCGAGGTCAGGACTGTACGGGGGACGTGGCAATACTCCCAGCTGAGTTCCTGTAATGTGCAAGTGGTGTTGCTGAATGATTGTGTGTATCGTTCACACAGACAGATGAGTCTCTTCTGCAACTTGATCTTTCAGGATCAGACATTAAACTCACTGAATGTTCACGGGAATGACTGCAGTGGGCTCTGAGCCACCTCAGCCGGGATCGTCATTTATGGACACATGGGCTTCTAAGAGTCTCAATTTCAATTTCAGTAATAGATTAGTGTATAGATTTTTTGATGTCATTAGTCAATAACCTAAAGCACACTGAATGGACACATTTTAATCTTTCATTCTTCGATTACAGTGCACAATGTGATTTGTGAGTCAGTTTATGTGTGAGTCAGTCTTTTGAAAATGACTCACAACACCAGTGCATGCTGTAAGATTACAGTGAACTAAAGACAGGGTTTGAAATATTTTACAATTTCTTTAAGCTTTAAATGTTCTTGTTTTGTTGGCAGATTATTTAGCATTCATTTATGATAGCAAGGAAGCAAATGATCTGCCAGTAGAACAAGACAAGCACTGTTTAAAAATAGAAAATGTATTTTTTTTTTAAAAAAGGACACACATGAATGTCTAGAAATTGTTTTAATAATTATATATTTGGTTTATAGAAATTTTATAAGAAATAATAAATGAAGTTGACTCTATACAACTAAAATAAAATATAAATTTGCAGTGTGAATGATAAAAAAAAATCAATCAATAAATAAATTGTATTCTCTTATAATTGTTTCATTCATTTACGTTAACATATGTTTAAAGGATTTTTTTTTCCCCAGCTTTGATTATTGGTAAATTCTGTAGATTTTTTAAAAAAATGTATCAACCAATTTCTTTCTACATTTACAAGCACACATCTAGAAAGGTTCCAGGGTCTTCATTTTTACAGAGACACACATACTGTACTCTAATCTTTCAGTCCTTGTGTCACTTCGTTTTAAACAAAGAGGGAAAAAAAAAGAAAAGAAAAGTTAAGAAGAAAGTGTGACCATACAAATCCTTCCTGATTAGGCGTCTGTCTGTCTGCAGCGGTGCACAGACACGGTTGTGTTATTGGATATGGATTCACATCAGTGCTCAGAGACACTAATCCTCCAGGCTCATCAATAAGCAGCCTGCAGGGCGGCGCCACCGGGCCTCGTCCCGATCCATTTCCCCAGGTAAATACACTCTAATGAGCAGTGTGCTGCTTCCTGTCTGCATCCCAATACTGCTGAGCATCGCACAGCACAGCAGAGGCATTGAATGCAATCGCAAGAGACCGAGCGAGTGAGAGGGCTAGTGTGTGTTAATGAGGAGAATCTGGGGAAGGGTTGTGACAAAGTGATGGATCTTGCTTCTAAAAAGCGATGGTTTGTGAAGCACACAAAATTGCTTGAAGGAATAATGAGGGTGATTCTTCTATTAACCAGCACTATTTTTAATTTTTTGTTGACACCTCACATGTTTAAAAAAAAAACAACAACAACAAAAAAAAACATTTTTTAACACAATTTTTATTTAGTTTTTAAACAGCGGATTAGTAACTACAGAAAATGTAGTTAACTAGCATCCATGCAAATGAACATAATGATTTACATTTTTTATTATTATAAATGTATGCTAAAGCTTCAAATTCATTAATAGATTTGTGCATTGATTTCTTTATCATAAGTCAATAAGTCAAAGTATTTAGACAGGTTATACTGTATAACTGCCTGGACCAAAAAAAAAAAAATGCACATTTTAATCTTTCATTCTTTGATTACGATGCACAATGTGGTGTCCAATTCATGTGTGAAAATGAGTCCTCATGCTCCCAGAACCACTCTTTCATGGACCATGAGGGAAGGGAAACTCCATGGCTGTGATACTCTGGTCATTCAGTCCATTCAGGTCATCAGCTGACTTCATTTTATTGCCACATAATGTTGTTGAGTCTAGACCTGAGCGACTGAAGCAACACCAGATCATAATGTTGTACAGTGGACACTATGCATGATGAGTGCATCGCTTCTTACCCTGACACGCCCATCACTCTGGAACAGGCTCAATCTGGACTCATCAGACCACATGACCTTTGGTCATTGCTTTAAAGTATAATCTTTATATCAAATTGAAGCTTTTTTTTTTTCTGATGAGTCTCACTAACAAGCGGTTTTCTTATGGACACACAGCTGTTTAGTTCCAATCCTGAGAGTTCTCATCACATTGTGTGTGTGTAGAAATGCTCTTAGTTTCACTATTAAGCATAGCTCTTATTTCTACTGTTGAACGTCCAGCACTATCCTTCCAGGACTTAATAACATGTTTGACGATTCTTAATCAAATTCCAGTCATTTGAGTTTTTTTTGGAGTTTTTTTAATTTCTATTATTTAATCAAGGTCAGTAATTAGATTCTTCTGAAACTGTGATTTATTTTTGACCATGCAGAGATAATGAGTGAATCCCTTCAAAACCACAGATAATAATTATATTTTACGTAATATTTAAGTGTCGTTATAATGTCTCTAAGTGATCTACCGTTTGTAAATGTTATTAATATTCTAAGTTACTCAATGGACAAAGGCGTTCACCTTTATGAGCTGTGTTTAACATTTTCTAAATCTATTAATCACCACGTGTGTTTTAATGCACTTGCTTTCCTTAATGGCACCTTGTATTCCATCCGGCACCGGCAACTTAGCGCAGCACCTTTTAATACGAGTTCACTATTCAAGGAAATCCGATAGCGTGTAGGAGGCCGTTCCTCATTCTTATCTTTCCTCTGTGGTTTGGATTAAAAAGTTTTATCTTTTAATTGCTGCAACATATTGTGCTGGTGAGCTGCTTTGCATCTGAGAAAAGGATTAAAAAAAAAAAAAAAAGAAATCCATTTTGGCAGTGTGTTTGTGCATGGTATGTGTTTCTGGCTCCTCAAACAAGCCTTGATCATACTTTTTTTTTTTTTATTGCTGTTCTAATGGAGACACCGTAAAACAGTTAGTTTTATAAGAACTATTAAACAGCTTCACTTTCAGTATCTCAAATGCAACAGACGTGCTACAAAACAAACTTGCTATCTAGCATGAGCGTGTGTGAGTGTCTGTGTGAGAGAGAGAGAGAGGTGATGAGGGTCTGTAAAATAAATATTGGTGCTGAGAATTGAGCGTCTGGCTAATGGACCCTGTTTAAATGACCCCTGCTGAAGGAGCGCCGCCTGAGGAGACTGATCACCCCCTCTCTCTTTCCTCGCATTCCCTCTCTCTCTCTCTCTCTCAGTCATGATGGTCTAGTGATGGCCTGGCCAGTCTCGCGGGACTCATTGCTCTTCCAGGAGAGACACAGCTCATCGTGGCCGTGATTGCCTTTTTGCAGGAGCCGGAGGGTAGACGGGAAAATAGGAGAGCTAGACATCCCTCGTCCCTGCCCTTCATTCCCGCCTCCCACCTCGGAAAGATTCTTCTCATCTTCTGCATATGGGATTTTTAAAATGGTTTTACCATATCCCGAACACTGAGATTTGTCATCACGCTCATTCAGACGCACTTGCGGTACGAAGCTGCTTTGTAGTTTCAAATGTCTTAAGACACTTGTTTGGATCGTCCACATAATGAGACGTCAGAACGGAACAACAGAGCGCACGTACAGTAATATGTACTGATGACCGTGTCATCGCTGATGTGTATAATTCGGAGTACAAATGAAAGCGGAAGGAGAGCTTAATCATTTCCGCAGGGTGAACAAGACGTTAAGATGATAAGTCGCTGACATCAAACAGCGGTTCGGGCTGGAAAAAGGACGAGGAGGGAAGAGACAGGAGACAGAGGATCTTCGAGATAAAGGAAACCCGGCGTTGATGACTATAGACCGACGTAAACTGGCAAAAACAAATGACTAACACAAGGTAGATAATGGCTGGAAAGATTTATTTATACTGAAGCCATAAGGTTGGGTTTATTGCTACTGTATATGCCCTATAGGACCCACGAAGAGACAATCAAAGGGAAAACGAAAATGGCTGTGTATCAGAGACAGAGACAGTACAGCTGTAAATGTCATCTTTGCTACAGATCTATCAGGAAAGTGAGATCTGTCACTTATACAGAGTCACACACCCATACTGACAGTCTTAACACTAACCTGAGGTGATAGACTGACAGGTGAGGAGAGCATGACTGGAGATTGTGGGACAGTCATTCCTACACAATAGGTGTTTGATTGACAGCTGATCCGGTGCCGCTGTAGCCCATCTGCTTCAAGGTTCGATGTGTTGTCTATTCACAGATCGGCGCCTCTTCAGCATATCTCGGTTCTAACGAGAAGCTATTTAAGTTACTGCCGCTTTCCATCAGCCCGGCCATTCTCCTCTGACCTCTGGCACTTTTATACAGAGAACTACAGAGACATTTTCTCTTTTCCAGACCGGTCTCTGTAAACCCTAGAGATGGTTATGTGTGAAAATCCCAGTGGATCAGCAGTTCTAGAAATATTCAGACCAATCCGTCTGGCATCAACAACCATGCCACATTCAATGTCACTTAAATCACCTTTCTTCCCCATCCTGATGCTGGGTTTGATCCTCAGCAGATCATGACCATGTCCATGAGCCTAAATGCATTGAGTTGCTGCCATGTGATTGGCTGATTAGATATGTAAATAATGATTTTTTCCGACCTGTTTAGAACCATCTACAGTATATAGAACCATCTGTCATACTGCTGTACATGTACTATATAAGCAAATAAGTAGCATGGTACTGTCAAAAATAGCGCGGTACTACAGACCATAGTACAAGTACCATCAGACTACCATGATACCTATTTCAAGGTATGTTTTATTTATTTATTTGTTTGTTTTTTTCTGATAAAATGTAGCCAAGGTCTGACTCAGGCGCGGCTGGTGCAAACAAAATTAAAATGAAACTTTTAATACTCGCCTGTAAATAGCCATTTATCAGGTGATTAAGCATCATTACTACTAGTATAAAATAAAGGCCTGACTCACATCGCATCCAGTCAGCAGCTCCGCTTGCCGTAAGAAGTGCTGGAAGACCCGTTGAGAACGGTCCAATCACATGAGCCCAAATATTTAAAAACAATATTGATTGGGTAAGAACAAAAGTGGGAGGGTTCAGGGCGCACAGTGCCGCGCCACAAGAATGATTTGACAAAATCCAATCAGAGCTCAGCCTCAAGTCACATGCTTTTCAAAAATTGACGTGTCTACATAGACACTCGTTTGTCCGGCGCCCCGCGTACACGAACACAAACGAACGTAATACAGTTGAGATTTTTTTTATTGTAAATGAATTATATTAAGAAATACAGCGGAATATTGTGACTAAATGACTTTATTTCATTATTAAAATACATAATTATTATGTTAAATAATTACATGTTAAAGTAGCATTCTTCTCTACCTAACTTTAAGGAGGGGCGGCGCCAGTGGTATGTTGACCGGCCGCCACTGGTCTGGCTACTTTTCTACTACAGAAAATAGGTAATTTGACTGATATGACATTGGAAATTTGAGGTAGAAAACCAAACCTTTTCCTCTTCTCAACATGCTCCAAACTCGTTTATAACTCGTCTCCATCTATAATTTGCTCCATTTTTGGAAGTGATCATACCAGAAAGGAGTAAAAATGCTGCTATGTTTTTAGCAAACCAGTTAGCTTAGCACACTGATTCGGTTAATGTTTGATGCCATGCCAACTAACCGCTAAAACATCACTTTCTTTATTTCTGTGCTACTTTATGTAGAAAGATCCAACTAACACCAAATCATCTATGTAAGAATGCTTTCCAAGTAAAACCACAGATAGCAGGCATGATCTGTCTGTATCTGACCCTCGGTCATATTGAAGCCTTAATGAGCCCTTGAATTATTTCCTTTTTTTTTTTTAAATCAACCTCTTAGTCAATCCTATCCTGTGTCAGATCCAGTGCTAGAGGCTGAGACTAAATTGCTCAGTTTGACCTGAATCTACCACACCATACCTCTGTCTGCTCCCACGGGGCTGCCTGTGATCCTGCTGCATTTGACCTCTGACCTCCTGCCATCAGCAGATGAAGCATAAAACATCAGGGTCTCTCAACGGTCATCCCAGATCCCAGGTCCACAGGGATGGCACCGTGTAGAATTCCTTTGTAGATGGTCTCCATATTGTGTCTGTATGTAAACTGAAGGTGAAATGTCAGGTTCAGGTCCTGGGGGGGGGGGGGGGGGGGGGGTGGTGGATGGTGCTCAACATGGCTTTGGTTATTTTATATAGATTGAAGACGTCTTACCAGATGAGATTTTAGGATGAGCAGACATGGTGGAGGAGATGTGTGTCGGAATTGTACCGGATTTAAGCATCAATGGCAGAAAAAAAATCATTATTATGACAAAAATCTTAAGTTTCTAATAGACCTTATAATGCAACCGGTGAAAGCAAATATAAGGGATCTGTCATGACTGAGCATGTTGGGACGGAAAAAAAGTAATAGAGAGTACAGAATCTAAATATTTTTGTGGTCGAGATTGAATTCAGTAAGGATATTGGAGAACCTCGACTTGGAAATGAAGTTATGAGTGAATAATGTTCTCTCTCGCTCTGCATACATTTCATCGGCTGTTACATTTGAAGTATCCAAGCTATGTGTAAATCTTTCTTGCCTTCAATGAAACAATGAATAATGTCTTTTGTGCATTTTAATAAAGTTTCTCTTGGAGATGCAGTCGGCAAAATGATTGTCAAAACGTCTGAGATGATGTTGGGAGGGAAATCGTTAGACCGTGCTCGACTCCAACCCTGTAGGACTAGACGTGAGCCTCCATCATCCTCAAAACAGGATTCATGGGAAATGAAAATTCAATGTTAGGGCGTAGGATATTAAGATGCAGACAGTAGAAGCATGTACTACAGACTCCATTTTTTTAATTATGAATATGTGTTAAAAGCTTGGACACACCATGTTTCCTTTGCTTACTGATTTATTTTCTACATAAAGAAACTACATAGAGTTACATAATTAAGTAACAACAACAACAGTAAGTTATTTTAAGACATGGAGGTCAGTTGTTCTGGAAAAACAGTATTGTCAAGTGCATTTGCAAAACCCATCAGTCATCATGATGAAACTGTCTCTCATGAAGACCTTCCCAGGAAATCAAGACCAAAACTTACCTCTGCTGCAGAGGAGAAGCTCATTTAGCCTCAGAAATCACCAATTAACCTCAACCAGCACCTCAGATTAGAGCCGTTATGAAGAGTTTACAGAGCAGAAGTAGCAGAGACATCTCAATATCAACTGTTCAAAGGAGATTATTGCATATTCAGGAAGAAATGTAAATCAAGAAAAACCATGGAGTAAGAAGGAGAGGTGTTGGAAAGATTCATCACATTGAAAAGACTGCAGCACTGATGTGGACTTGTCAGCCGCACATTCATATAGTCTACCAAAGCAAAAGGCTGTGAAGTACAGTATACTGAACTAAGTGTCGTGTCCATGAAATTGAGACCTTTATTTATTTATTTATTTATTTATTTATTTATTTATACACGCCACATGTTCATGCTGGATGTAACTGAGATGAATGATACACACGGTCAACAACAGATAGACTGTAGCATTCAAGTGCTGCTCGATCGATATAAATAGGCTTAATGCATGCCAAGAAAACATCCCTCACACCATTACACAACCACCACCAGCCCGAACTGATTGTTCACACATGCATTCATTCTGAGATTCCATCTTTTACAACAGAAATCAGGAGTTATCAAACCAGGTGACAGCACAGACACACACTTACTGTACTCAATCATACATCTTTTGTTGCATCTTTTGTAACATATTTTGCCCCTAAAGTAATCTAGACCCAGCAAAGTTCCTAGAGAGGGAAGTACCAGCAACCTGACTCAAATGAATAATTGCAAAAATGTCAAAAATTTGACTTGAGTGTTTGTGTTTGGAAAAGAGACCTTGAAACTGTGCATTATGACTCACTACTTGGGCCAACCGGAATAAATGGCACCCCTGCCTCTTTTGCCTGATACACAGTACATGCAGATTTAGCACAGCAAAGCTTTTTTATACATTAATCTTTAAGCCTTAATTAACCATTAATGCTAACAATTTCACGAATAAAGAAACAAACAAAAAAAATAATTCACCCACCTGTCTACAGCTGTATATCTAACAGACTGAAGAAAGCCTTTGTGATGTGGATGATGATGTAGCCATGGCGACCACCCCACAAAAATACAGAACATTATAGAAATAGTATAGATGTATTCTAAAAAGAATTTTCTTTAAAATCTGTGGAAATAAAACATTACATAAGCAATAACGGAATATTCTTCTTTTTACATGCAAGGACAAAATGCCATTCCCACAAAAAAAAGGTAAAAAAGAGTGTTGATTTAACATCGTAGATTGTATGCACCGCCAGGGTCCGGGTTCGATTCCCGTCTCTGTGTGCATGGAGTTTGCATGTTCTCCCCGTGCTTGGTGGGTTTCCTCCAGGTACTCTGGTTTCCTCCCACAGTCCAAAGACATGTAGGTTAGGCTAATTGGCGTTCCCAAATTGCCCGTAGTGTGTGAATGAGTGAGTGTATGTGTGTGTGTCTGTGCCCTGCGATGGATTGGCACCCTGTCCAGGGTGTACCCTGCCATGTGCCCCAAGTCTCCTGGGATAGACTCCAGGCCCCCGTGACCCTGAATACAGGATTAAGCGGTATAGATGATGAGTGAGTGAGTGAGTGAGTGAGATTGTATGCATAGGACCAGTTAGGCTTTTATGAACTTCGAAAGTGCTTAATCAACTTTAGAAATTCTGGTCAATAAAATTCTCTTTTTATTATTATTATTTTTTTTACACATAAACCTGATTGTTTGTCTTTTTCACCAATTTTTTTTTCAAAATAATTCGTAACGAATTTCATTTAGTTCATTATTATTATTATTATTATTATTATTATTATTATTATTATTATTATTATTATTATTAACACTTTTTTATGTTACATTCTTTAGTCTTGTCATTTATGAAAATAATATGCAAAAAAAAAATGTTTTAAGTTATCATGCGCAGGGAACCAAGTGAATAAGTCATGGAAAAAAAACTCCTGGACTTTATATAAGTCATGTGAATATTATCATAATACCAATAAAATAAAAAAAAGCTGGTGCCATAGCTAAGCAGAGATGCTGATAGACAGAGGCTGGGAAGCAGATGTTTTCTGATTCATAGATTTATATTTAGGCCAAGGGCAGATTACACTACATTTTGGGAGTTTTTACATTTGCAGATCGGTTGTTAAATGCTCTTGGTGGTCAGAAATCCCAAGCCAGAGAGCCGCTGATTTACCGCTGGCTCATCTTCATTGCTTAGATAAATGCTTGAGCAGATCTTGTGTCCGAGTTCACATTATCCTCATGATGAGATCGTCTGCTGACAGACTTGGATGATCTGGACTTGATACTCATTTCCTGAAAATCAATATTAGCAAAAAAAAGTCTGGAGAGTTGGAGGTGGACTCTGAACATGTAGGAGCTGTGGGGTGTAAAAAAAAAAATGAGGCAAAGGATAAAAGAAGATTAAAAGGATCTATATGAGTGCTTTTTGTGGTTTGGCTTTACAGTTTGGTGATATCGGAGAAGCCTCACTTGGAAGGAAAGTTATGATGTGAAACATGTTCTCTATCTGTCACCCTTTTTTTTTTTTTATCTGTTACATTCAAGCTTCCAAGTTGGATTTAAAACGGTCTTATCATCATTTAAACATGGATAGAAATGAACAATGATATTTTTGGAACATGAATCCCAGTGAGGCTTCTTTTGGAGGTGCTATTAGCAAAATATTTTCTTGCCTTTTCTGAGCAAAATGCAGTAAGCATTACTTACAACAAAATGATCTTTCTGAAATACCTGGATGCACTTTTACAATTATCTGTGTACTGGTATCATCTTCATGGTTCTCCTAATGTAGTCCTGAGCTCAGAGACGCGCAAAAAAAAAAAAAAAGTTTGACTTTAATCCCTTAGTCTGTGTTCTCTCCAGCTGGCGTGATTAGAGAACAGATCAATGGTGCGCTGTTTAGTGTAAGCAGAATCGACCATGTTTAATGTGTCTTCACACACCATTCACCGTGAACAGGGCAAGAGATCTCTCGTCCATAGAACTGTTTTGAATTCGAACTTGGCAAGAGATCCTTCATAAGAACGGAGTCAACGGCTATTCTTTTTATTATTATTATTATTATTATTACTTATAATAGTAAAAAAGTCCAACTTATACAAAAGTAGAAAAAGTGCAACTTATACAAAAGTTCTTACACAACTTCCATTATTCTTGTTTTTTTTTTTACAGTAACTGTTACAGTTTTCACAGGTTTATATTAATATGCTTTTCTTAAATTCTTATTGTTTACTGCCACAGGCACTCTCATGATAGACTTTCCATAGAAACAGATTTATAAAACATGCACAGCTGTTAATATGGTGAATTTTTCTGCAAGATGTCTTCTATTTGGCGTTTATGAATAGTGTCTCCAGCATCTGCGCTCTGTAACAGTCAGAGAAGTGTACAAGCTTTTTTACTTGTGCAAGTGTTTAAGCGAGAGAAATTAGTGCTCTGTGGTCTGTTGGCAGCATTAGCTCTATTTTTATTGCCTTTAATAGGGAGAGAGAGAGAGATTGATGTGGGAACCATAAAAATGTTAGCGTTGGTAAACATTTTGTGATGTGCTGTAATTGAAAAATAATCAGCTGTAATCGTATGTCCTGTGCCTGACAGAGGCACAATTTTGAAACTATACTGATTATTGTACAAGGGGCGTTAAAGTCATCGCATGATTTTTGATTGTGCAGAATAACGTAAAACACAGTTATGAGCTTTATTTCTCTGTATAATCCCCACTTATCCCAGTGGTTCACTAGTGCCTAGATACCATCAAGGTAGAATTATTTTTCAGTATGGCGGAGCAATGACTAGACTGTCTGCTTTATGTTTTGTAACGCTGGCCTCCCAGGAACTCCATTAATGGCCCAAACATGTGGAACTGGCTTGGAACAAGGTCAAGACTGTAGGGGATGTTGGCCATAATTCCCAGCCAAGTTCTTGTAACTTGCAAGTGGAAGTATGAGGTTGTGTAAACAGCTCATAACGTTTAAACGTTCTGAGAAAACAGAACGACTTTGGTATTCAAACCAGGTCGTCTATTCCTGAGAGCGTTCCATTCACTGAATGTTTATGGGAATTATTGCAGTGGCCACATTTACATTTAGTAAACCTTTACATTTTAAATCATCTTCTTTAAATGTCAATCACAAATGTCTTCATTCACAAAAAAAAGCTGTTTTGACCTGAATTCCCCTCATACGATAACCACGTACCCTTTAATATTCCATTCCAAAAGCCATTATACAGTTTTTTTTTTATTATGTGGACTCTTTTACATACTGATATTGTGTGTATTTGCTAGAATAAATTAAGTTTGTAAATGCATTGAAAACAAAAACATGCCATTATTAGCATTTTTTTTTTTTTTACTTTCAATATTTCTACATCAAATTTTTATTTTGGGACTTTATAATGCATCCTAAGCAATAATATTAATATTAACAGTTTTGTCTCAATTCTGAACCCGGGAAGAAGTGTGATGTGCACAGATTTTAAAATTTGGCTCAGGTTAACCATACTGAAGATTTTCATGCATCAAAATGAGATTTTTCTCATTTTTCCCAATTTATAGGCACTGATTATAAGCTACAGTACACTAGGTCAACATTTTAAAGCCAACCAAGGAGCACTGCAATGGAAAAGATGGCACAGATACTGGACATAAACCAGCACCCTAATGTCAAATGCTGTCACCTTAAATAACTGAAAGAGCAGAGAGAAAACTTCTCATACAGCACTTCCTCTGGTCCTCTGTAACCATTAGCTGAGCGGATATTCACGTTGATCTACAGTCTTTGTGGGATTGCTTGGGTTTTGAAAGAGCCCCTCATGGTAGCGTTCTGTTCTGCCACTTACTTTTTCCAAACTTTAAGTCTCACAGATTAAAGTCCAGCTTCTAATATGTCCTTCATATTGCGGTAACGATTTATTTATGAGCATCCCAACAAAACCGAGAACTTATCTGAGGCGGGACTTGTCTGGGAGCAGGGTGGAAATTAATCTTGAAATGTTCTTTTTCTTTTCTTTTTGTTTTTTCATCAATTCCAAAGAGAAAAAAAAAAAAAAAAAGTCGATGACTCATTTAGAGAACTGCCAAAGCACAATATGTCTAGAAACTACCTTCAGATCCTGGGATGGAAAATGAAAACTTTTAGACTGGAAACATATTCATTGGTAGCATTTAAGAAAGCATTAAATATCTACATAGTTCAAGACTTGCTGTTGAACAGCATGATGGAGGAAGAAAGAAAGAAAAAAAACAAAAAAAAAAAACACAGACATGTGCTTTGAGATGAAGTATCAGAGCTACCTGGATCAAAGCCGACATCCATAGGGGCCCAAAGGCAGATCTAAGAAGCTCTTCAAGGCTTCCAACCCACAACTCACCACCATTTAGTCCTTCAGCCCACCATGCAAACCCTGATTACACCAAAGACACATGAGGCCTCTCGAATCAGCGCACATGGGTAATTGTAGGACAGCCTCCACTCGTACAAGGGGACCTTCAATGACTTGATTAGCTCATAGTAGCACAAACAAGTCCTTCAGACAGGGAGGTTGAATGAATGTGGATACTTAGTGACAAAGAGACATGAGGATATAGCTTCTAATCGCCTGCAGGTCTTACTGATGGCGGTGCTGCTGATTACAGGGGTTTCGATTAGAGAGGACGAAAATAGAGGAGGAGGAAGAAGGTAAATTGCCGTCCCCTTTACTGACCCTGTGGCTCTTTGACATTGGGTCGCATGGAAAAGATTAATTTCATCACTCTGTGGTTAGCGAACAAAACCACACAAAGGAACAGCAACTGATCCAGAAAGTGGAGATGATATGAACACACCATGAAGGTGAGGAAAGCAGGAATCAGGTTAAACCACAGGCAATAGTGGTTTCCTAACCACAAGGTTATAAGACTTCAAAAGCAGTTATTTTCCTGTTCTGGCCGGAACCAGATAATGAGATGTAGATATTACGCTTGGCATAATTACAGTATAACAGAATTCATGTCAATCAGAGGAAAACTAAACGATATTGAGTGTAATAATGACACAGGTTTAGGTGAACTCTGACAAGGAGCGCCACATGGAAGCGCCCCTTCCTTGATTTCATACATACTAGTCAGTATTTCATTATTATAATAATTAGAGTCATTATTTTTTCATCTCATGAAACAATCCCGTCCTACTTTTTTTTAACACACACAGTGCACTCCCTTGGTGGTGTATTGGTTAGCACTGTGGCTTTGCATCTCCACGTTCAATGGCCACAATACTCTGGTTCCCTCCTGCAGTCCTGCAGACATGCAAAGTAAGCTAATTGAAGTTTAAAAATTGCCCGTAGTGTGTAAGTGAACACACTGCAATATATTGCCGCCCCTCTCAGTGTGTAGGGGATGAGTCAAGTCCCCTTGGGGTAGGCTCCAGGTCTTCCACAACCGTGTATAGGATGAACAGTTTAGAGGGTGATTGAGTGAGCGCATTTCTCCTACTTATAATTTTTCTAGGGAACCTCCAGTGTGTTTCGAAGATTATTTTCTCACTTCAGTCAGAAATGTGTGAAGCATAAGTCCTGTTTAAGGATGTACATGATCCTGGTTTATCCTTCAGAGGGAATCCACATATGGCTCCAATACAACTTGGCAACTGTTTCACTTTTTGGATCAACAGCTGTAATCTTCATTTATTATTAATATCAACCAAACACTTGACCTGAAAAGCAGGACCGTGTCTTATGGAGTGCGCAGAATGATAATAATAAGCATTGACCCTATCCGCTTCCTGATTGTGTTGATGTTCTGCTGGCTCTCGTCGTGGAGTCTCTCGACAGCTTCATTCAGCTTCCTTTACAGTACATCCGCCTGAAATCAAGATCAGGCTGTCCTGCTGTATGAACACCAGCCAAGGACCAACCAATTTCCCTGAAACCCTGCAGGCATGATCCATGTCCAAATCAATCCCCTCATCTCCACTTCTATCCTCTATTGTCATACATTTGGCCACGCTGAAGATTTACTAGCATTATCCAGCTTGCCGTCTTTCAAACGGTTCTGCAGAACGATTTCATCTGAGTGTATAAGCCTCTAACAGCACACACACACACTCTGCTTCTGAGTCGAGATGATGGAGCATCTCCGATCATTCGTTCAGTTTAATCCGGAATGTAATGAAGCGATTTTGCAGAGATCAGGCCGCATTTTGGAAGACAAGCTGCCAAATTTTATGGAAGGTAAAGACAGATATATGTGCAGGATGAATGGCTTAAACTGAGTGGATCAATATAGGGGAACAAAAGACACTTTCATAGCACTGACGTAGTAAGCCTTACCTCCTGTTTAACACTTTTAACGTGCACCATCAAACAAACAATCTGAAACAATATTGCCTCAGGGAGCTTTTCGCCTTATTACGTTGTAATATACAGGGGAAAAAAGGCATTGTAGATTTGAGCAATGCGTCCGGATTGAGTGGGCTTTTAGGGAGGAGGTCCTTGGACTTTGGCCTACTGTTCATTGGGTAGAGTTTCACAAAACACAGCTAGTTGTATTGCTTCCACATGTTCTGCTCATTGCAGCGATGAGACAGTGCCAGTGACCTTAAACTTGTCATGATCAGCATTAAACAAAATGGCTCCAGTCGGTTTTCTGTGACACGTTTATTACCGTCCCCCAAACAGCACAAGGTCACTAACCATCGCTGAGCTTTATATGGCTTTAAAATATAATGAGTCATGTTGGGCAATGGTTTCAGGATGTTTAAGGTAAAGTGTCCTGATTCACTGGGTCCAACGGCAGGTTTATAGCTCAAAATATATTGCAATAATTGTGACAATATCATTATTTATACGGTATATTAATATAATAATTTGGTATAATCTGAAGCTGATTAATAATAGTTAATAATTATCCTTAAATTATTCATCCTTAATAAAACATACTCAGGTACTCACTCACTCATTCTCTATAGCTTATCCTGTACAGGGTTGCGGGAGACCTGAATATCCCCAAGGACTTGCAGCACAAGTCAAGGTACACCCTGGATGAGGTGCCCATACACTGGAGGGCATAAACACACTCTCACCCTATGGGTAATTTGGAAATGGCAATTAGCCTACTGTGCATGTCTTTGGACTGTGGGAGGAAACTGGAGTACCTGGAAGAAACCCATCAACCCAATAACATAACTGCAATGAACTAATAACCTTATCAGAACCCGAGTTTTGTGGCGCAGGTTGCTCTCTGATTTTTTTTTTTCTTCTTCTTGTTTTTTGGAGTTTTCCCTTGTCCTTGTGGATTTCCTGAACCTAAACTGCCCCACATTGTGAATTGGTGTAAATGTGAGGCCATGGTATCCCTGGCACAAGTTCAGTTCTTAAGATCAATTTTGTGGTCATGAAGTACTTAAACGATTGCAACAATTGTATTTTAAAAACCCTAAGACAGAGACAATTGAATGCGACTATTGTGCCCCCAGGAACCTAAGCATTGAAAATGATTCATTGTATTACACTTTACTTCATTCTTTGAATGATGGATAAAGACATGCTGGAGTCAATGATATTTGACGACATAGATGGCATTGGCCCACAAAGAGATGTATTTCACCCATTCCTGCCAAATACTTAACTCGAGGCCACATATTATATATGACATTGCAACAATATAATACCATGGGTTTAAGCTACACAATCTGTGACCTCAATATTTTGTTAGTGGGTTCAAAATATTAGCTCAGGGGCTTAATATATAAATTTGTGGGTAGACTTTGTAAGGAAATAATTACCATGTCACCTTGATGGCTTCATAACGTTGTCCTTTTGCAGCATTATAAACCAAGGCTTTTCACCTTTATATAGTACTATAAGTACTAAACATTTTCGTAGTTCCTACTGAAACCATGGCGGATACATTGCCTTAAAAAACAGGAACTAATGTTGGACTCAAAATGTCTCCCATATATTAACACAATTTTGTGCAGTTTTAACTGGGACCAGTGTGATTCTCAAAATAGTGGACACAGCCTCTTTTCAGTGTTCATGTCCAGACTATGTCCCTATCATGGTCAGCCTGAATAGAACACATCCTCTAAAGGCATGATGTCTGGAGATAAGCAGAGTCTGGTACTGACCTCAACATCATTAGTGAATAGTTCCTGTTCATTTAAATTGAGCTAACTTCATTCGATGTTTGTTCTAGCACAGGTCCAACCACCAGACATGAGCCAACGTCATAACAGCTTGGGTTAAGTGCATGTAATGTCCTTGACTCCATCTTATCTGCAGATTGTGCGTGCTTCCTGGCCTTGCTCCACAAAGCAAAGACCATTGGCTGGAACTTTGCAGCTCGTTGTTAAATTTTATCCTCTCCTTGTTTTCCAAGAGGATCAAAGGAGCTTTTATACCTACGGCCTCGCGGGCACTAGAAAGGACAATACAGTACATGTAATCAAGGAAAGAGCTAGCACCACTTAAGGAAAAATATTAAGCGCAAAGTGCACAGGTCCGCGAGTCTCTCCGCAGATTACATTGTATTGCTACCTATTTTTGCAGTTTGTATTATTCCTTAAAATGGTCAATTTTTAAAATGCAGTACAGACATGAAAAGTCAGGAATTTTTTTTGTAATGAGAAAAAAACCTCACTACAACACTCCTAAACACAATTCCTGCAATGGATGTTTTCCTGTAATGTGATCTCATCTATCAGTGATATCAGTGTTATTAAACATACTAACAAGGGTCTGTATTCAAATACAGTAAATAGCATTTACAAAGTGAAGTCAGTGATTTTAGCTGACAATCAAGGGAAATTAATGAAATTAATTTTAGCTAACACTAACACCACAAAAGGTGAATTGACTACCACTGATTATCAATTATATTCCAGTAAACTGGCAACAGGATAATGGGCACTAAAGGCTCATCCAGGCATGGCCTGATCTCCCAGCAAAGGTAATGCAACACAAAACCGCTGAAAAAAAAGTCATGCTGGCCACAAGAGAAAGTATCAGAGAAAGTAAGAGAAAACCCAGTGCATCACTGCCTGCTACCAAGGAATGACACTTGGTCAAAGAGTTCAAGGTTTCATCCAATTTCAACCAAATCCAGCCACTCAGTTCAGTGTTCTTTCAAAACCACGGCCCTGGTTTATGCATGTGTCATATGTTAGAACAGGCATAACTACATAAATGGTGGATTGTGGTCCGGATCCAGAATGAGTGTCAGTTCTATCTAGACCCTGATGCTGTTCTGATAAAGGAGGATAATTTATATAACAACCGTTTGAGGTGGGCCGTGGCTATACAGTACACCTCACTCAACAGAGCCAATCAATGTGATAGTCTACCGTGTATGGACAGAGAAGAAAGACACGAAAGTGTGACACAGCAGGGCTTACTCCAAGAGAAGAAAAGTAGACTATAAAAACCGAACGTTTACAGATGAATGGACAAATCAATATATGTTTATTCTTCTAGCAGGAAGAATAAAACCAGTTCGTCTCATATATTCCGAAACCATGGCGTAATAAAAAGCAGTAATGTGTAGAAATGTGCACTATGAGACAAAACTCGCATTGTTAGAGCAAATCTGTCCGCAGCAGTCCGAGGCGAGGGCGAGTAACCGAGCCGAACCGAGAGCGCGGTATGACAGACCAACCAGAGTCCTTTCACATACATTTACAGCGCAGCAGCATGCACATGTAGATTCACTAAAGACTGATTAATGTAAAATGAATTTGATATGAAGGCCATCAAAGTTCAAACAATCCATGTTTAAAGGTGTTACTGAAAATTTCTTATTTTTTATAGACTTACAACGACTGCATATATACAGTAGATCTCTGAATCCTCAACACAAACATGAAATTCGAACCCCGGCTTGAAGTAAATGTCTTTATTAAATTTTTATTCGTTACGTCTGAGATAGAACATTGAATGCTAGTACAAAAGAACGGTCATTCTGCATAACAGGCCAATTATGACACCTCCTTGTCCTGATCGGTTAGATGCTTGACATCCACATTTACAAGATGTATATTTTTTGTTCTCTGCAAACATCTACAATGCCTTGCTTAAGTATTCACACCACCCCACACACACTATGGAACTTTCCCATCTATTTGATGTTACGACCTGAAACTGTAATGGACTTAATAGGACGTAATTATAGGACATAAATCTTTACAAAATAGCCATCAATCTGAAATCGGGTTTGGGGTGAGGGGGGGGGGGGGGGTCGATAGGCCAAGCAATAAAGTTGTCATAGCATATGTATTCACCTCCCATTACAGTGGAACCACTGAATTAGTTCTGGTGCAGTCAGTCTTCATTGTACAGTAACACAATTAGTTAAATGGAGCTGACCTGTGTGCGTTTAAAGTAATTGGACCTTAATGTAAATATGCCTTTTTGTGAAGACTCGTGTGTGTTAGAGACCAAGCTTACTGTATATAAAGACTAATAAACTAATACACTGAGGCAAGCTGTAGAAATGTGAGAATTAAAGTTAATTAATTAATAAATAAATAAATAAATAAATAAATAAATAGCACAACCATGACATTTAAGTAACAGGTACTTACGGGAGAAGCAGAAAGCAGGAGCAGTTACGAAAGCTTTGAGCGCAACCCTGAAATCACAAAACTCTGTAATGTTGGTCCTGTCCAGCAAAAAAAAAAAAAGGTGTTTTAATCTAAAGATTAAACTTTTTAAACTATCAAGCAAAGCATTTGGGAACAAAATAATAATAAGCCATATTCACTGATGTAAGTTAAGTTATGAGTCTAGAACTGCTTTTCTGATCCAATTATTTTGGGTAAGATGCAGCATGTCAGATGGTAGGAACCTTTTTATCCAATAAATATTACCAACAATACGGTCCTCCTCGTCAATCTTATACAAAATAATAAGTTGAAAATAGTAAGCCTAAATCATAACCACCTGGCTGGAATGGAAAACAAGAGTGGCTTCCTTAGTATAATGGAAAGGAAGAATGGGCTTGCAGATTTTAATTGACTTCGTAGAGTTCAGAAGATGAAAATAAAGAGGATTTATAAAAAGAAAAAGAAAAATTATTAGAATGATTAGCCGGTAAGATTTTTCCATGGATTTTGGATCGTTTATGAATCTAATAGCCTGCTAAGGACTTAATAAATTTTGAATGAAAAAATACCCCCAAAATACATTCTACTGTGGTTGCTTTGTTAAAAATGACAGCATTGACTAATTTTCTGGATTTTATTAAACTCATGGTTGTGTGCTAAATAAGTGGTCATGCGTTGCAACGCTACAAGTATGTCCACTGACGTCATCATTGAACAACATCTGCAACCATAGTACGATGTGGGATGACACAGTGCAGTCTGAATGCAGCAAGCTCATTGTGGTTGGGCGCTGGATATTTCAAACTCAAATATTTGTTGTTTTGCTGATTTTACGAAAATGATTAACAGCTCTTGTTAGAGAAGAGCACACCATGCTCATAATAAATCTATCCTCCCTCCCTCAAGCTGTAAATGTTCTCGTTGCCTGATATGGTGTCAGGGCCACTCCGGACCTCCTGCTTTCACCCTGATGCTCTACTTCTGAATCACTTCCTAGTGCTGGGGATGGTCCCATGTGGAAGATTTGCATTCTCCCCGGGAACATTTTTCTCAAAGTATATAAAAAAACTGTTTATATACAAGTCATGGTAAATATTTATTATCCCACTGTCCTGGTTCCCTCCTTCATTCTACTTCTTATTAAGTTTCTTTTTTTCCCCCCTATCATGTCATCAGAAAGAGGTTTTTCTTTGTTACCGTGAAGCTTGCTGATTAGTCGTCTATTTTTTTTCTGTAAATTGAATGATATGAACACCTGGATAACCAACTTTAGAAATAAATGAATGAATGAGGAAACATGATTATCTGGTTCCAGTAAATTGGGAGGTTCAGTTATTACCGAAAGAGGGACCAGATACCCAGGGCATACTCACGTTTAATGTTTTAGGGAAGGAGGCAGTTAAATCATAGCTGCCTGCTGAGAAAAATGGGAAGTAACATTTTAGCCCACACAAGTTTTGGTTTTTTTTTTTTTTTTGTGTGAAACAGAGGGCACCACTCTGAGGATGTCTGCAGAGACCATTTTATGAGGGTTGTTTTTTTCTCAGACATTGAGGGCCACCCGGAAAGAAATGGCAAGACCTCTGCCAAAATTCCAACCTCTGGAATTCAACCTGCACGCAAAAAACAGGAGCTGTCAACCAGGATGGAGCTCAGCGTGTGAGCATTTCACATACAGTACATACTGTACACACTTCTACAGAGTCACAAAACATCAGTGGTGCGTGTGTGCTTTTTACATAGAAATTCGTCCTCATCTTGACTGCTTTTCGACATAATGCCTTTAAAACCCAATGGAAAGGTGATCACACACTCTGCATGTTAATGTGTGCTTTGCAACACTGTAGTCCTCGGTCGAACTTCAAACGCAAACACGCAAAACAGATGCGAACACTGACACAAACAAATGACCAAACTGTGCATCTGGTTCTCGGAGGCTTTGAGGTTTTGCACATGAATCAGTGATCCACTTCTGAAGCCGGGTAAATGGAGCTCATCCTTCCATCTGCAAATTGTTTCAATTGTAGACAAACCTCGCTAGCTAGCGAACATGGGCCGAGTGAGCATGGTTAAAGACTTCTAGCAGGGCTGAAATAGAGAGAGTTCTCTTTAATTTAAGCACATCTATGTGTGCTACTGTGTCATTTGGTTTTTTGTGTAGAAATTCCAACTCTTCTAAATCCATGCGGAAGAAGAAGAAGAAGACCACTGAATGATTTCAGGTCATTTTTAGAATATCTTTCTGTCCTATTCCCTCCCTGACAGTGCTCACTTCCAGCTCATTATTCCACTATATCCACATATTACCAACTTTCAGCTGGGTTGGGTAAAGGCTAACGTCTAAAACACTGGGAAGCCACAGCATATTTTTCAACTGTTGCTCATTTCCAGTCAAAGGTCCTATCATCTGCCTTCCACATTCCGCAACTGGTTGGCGTTGTTCCTGAGACAGGTACGTACTGCAGGATATCCCTCCCTCCTAGACCTAGGCCTAGACAAAGGCCTGTTTTGCTTGGAAGACTTGGGATCCAAACTAGATGATAGACAGTCCAACCCGTCACAGCATTCGCTTGCTCTGAGATCATGCTGATTCGACAGAAATGCCTTGATGGGTGTTTGACAAACATACAGAAGAAATGGATCAAAGCTTAAAAGGAACGTTAAGGTTTAATCTGGTGTGGTTCGATCCTGAACTTGGGATAATGTCTGTTGTGGGTTTTGCATCTTCCCCTCATGGCCATGTTGCCTTCTTCCGGGTTGTCTAGTTTCCTTCCACTGCAGAGGTGAATTTGCAAGGCTAAAATGTATGTATGCAGATTCATTTGCAATAAACTAAGATCATTTCCAGGGTATGCTCCCACACCTCATGCTCAGTGTTCTCAGGATAGGCTTGAGCCCAAAAAAGAAATATTATTAGCTCATAAAGACTGTTGTCAGGTGTGAAATCTTACTTCGCCACCGGCATTCGCTTTTGCCGTCTGTCCAGAATGCAATGAGCTGTGAAGAATTAAGGTGAAGCCGAAATGGAAACTGCACGTTGGGTAAACATTTACAATAGCCTGATGAGCTACTCTCCTGCCCAGCCTGAGCCATATATTCCAATCATGATCTCGTGCCATGCCTCAGTTCTGCCACACATGCCAACCAAGCATGCGCTGGCTCGCCATACACCACCAGGCCATCCATCTGAAAAGAAACGAAGTGCAACG
This sequence comes from Clarias fuscus, assembly GCA_030347435.1. Lineage (NCBI taxonomy): Eukaryota > Metazoa > Chordata > Actinopteri > Siluriformes > Clariidae > Clarias > Clarias fuscus. The sequence continues at coordinate 5,596,626 of CM059220.1, read as the reverse complement.
ATTAGCTCAAACCCTCCTTCCTCTGAATGAGGTCATATTATGGCACGGGTAGAAAATCTAGACTGTATAGACTGTCGGAGAGAGTTAGTTGGAAGGAAGCAGAACCTTTGAAAAGTGATTCTTTTTAGTTGAAGAAGGTTAATTCGTGGTAATTGGTTAATTGCAGAAAAGTGGGGGAGGACTGGAGACATTTTGGCAGCAACAAGCAGACTGGCCATGTTGTAACAGCGAGAAGAGACTGCGTCATGGAAATCTACCACCACCACATCAGACCGAGCTAAACAAGCAAAGAATGAGCATTCATCTTACTGCCTCAAGAAGCTTCATGCAACATTAATTGCTGCAACGTGGATATCCTTAATGTAGGTCCGCTTTGTTGATTTAATTTATGGTGTTTGTTAAATGTACTGTAAGCGGGTGATGTAGAGAGAGAGAGAGAGAGAGAGAGTGAGTAAGGGACAGTCCTGTAGCTTGTAGTTATACATTTATATCCCTGCTTTAACACCAGACAGCTGTTGATTTCAAAGGGTGTTTACCCCATTAAAGAGGTTCCATTTTCTTTCACAGTGGAATGGGGCTATATATATATATAAAAAATAAAAAAAATACACCGTGGCCTGGATATTGAGGTTTTGTCTTATTTGTTTCTTTTAGCATGCAATTTAAGCAGGCCCTTCATGTGGAGTCCCCCCCCTGCCTGGTCTAGGCCCTTAAATGCAGCTCAAGCCCAAACCACAATCATATATTTCATGAGAAACAAGACTTGTAGACCAGTGTAGATCATCTCTGTTTCTCTCTCTCGCACACACACATGCACACTTAGAATGGAAAAGAACTATGTTAAGAAAGGAATCTGGTACAAAGTCGAGACTGTTAAAGTTCACATAATTTGGATTACGAACATAAACTGGTAAGATGTAAAGCAGGAATTGCTGACAAACTGAGTCAAGTGTAATCTGAAAAGGAATAAATGATGGACAGGTTTTCATGCATCCATTCATTATCTGTAGAGTTTATCCTGTGTAGAGGATCATGGGGGCCTGAAACCTTTATCAGGGCGCACACACACACACACACACACACACACACACACACACACACACACACACACACACACACACACTATGGGCAATTTTGAAACATTAATCAGCCTCATCTGGAAGTATTGGGAGGAAACCGGAGTACTTGGAGGAAACTCACCAACTACAAATATAACATGCCAATTCACACATTCAAACCCCAAACCCTGGAGGTGAAGGGCAACGGCGCTAACCATTAACCTATTCTGTTTTATTATTATTATTTTATTTTATTATAAAAAAAGAAAAGAAAAAAAAGCATGTAATCACTTCACTAATATGACCAGACAAGGCAATTAAATTAAATAAATAAAGAAAAAAGAAAATAGGTATTATTTCATTTATTGAGGAACTGGCATTTCAGGTAAACCATTAACATGAATCCATGTGATTGCCTACAGCAGTTGTTGTACTACAGCGTCCAAGTTCCTGCTTAATAAACTAAATGAGGTGATTGGTTTTCCTACAGTATGTTCTGGTCTGATATACTGAAATATTTTCCTGGGTTCACATCCAGACTGCAGTATCCCAGTTTTGCAAACGAAAAAGTGTGTAATTTATCGACCTGCCATGATTTAGTAGAGACCACCAGTGCGGTTTTTGAAAGATATCTAGTGCTTGCATTATTAGTCATAAGTCCCAAGAATAGCACTACTCAGGCCATGTCCTATTTATTAAAAGTGTATTTTTTTTTGTTTGAAATATTGGATCAAAAAGCATTCTACTTTATGCGCAAATACATCTTTTTTTTGTCTTGACTTCACCACACGACACGCTAACGACCGAGTGTTCAAAGTGCACTGTTTGTCTTTCCTAAATAAACCTCTGTCCAGGCTTTTGCGCCTACTGCTTGTTCATCAATCAGCCTTAAACAGCTCTAGAGCTGGACTCCACACCAGTATGCTGGAGAAACGAGACCCTCTAAGAGCCATTTGTCAGACGATGCTGTCCTCACATGGGTCATCAGGAGGCCTGCTGACAGCCTTCAGCTGAGTGTGTGAACAGCAACCGTGAACCTTCTGAAAAAAGAAAGAGGTGTAGTGTCCATGCTGATGGAGCACGACAAGGTTTAGTGTGTATGTTTAGGGCTTGTTTGAAGGAGCATCGGTTTGATATAAAAGATAACAGTTAGAGACGCGTAAAAAAAAAAAAAAAAAAATACAGATATTAAAATGCCTGGAATATTCATCAAGTCATTTGAACTGTACAGTGTGAGGCAAATCCGTTATTCTTTTCCTTTTGTGCCTTAAAATAAAATTGTGTCAAAGTAACAAAATGAAAATACATGTATGCCAATATAAAAATATTTGTGCTGCATTGGCTTTTCTGTGGGATCAGACCAGACGGGCTGGCCCTTGAGGCATTGGCTAAGCATTGGGTTCCCATGATCCTGTCACCAGTTTACTGGTAAATAATTTATAAATCATGTGTTAATGTTATGAATGATTGATGTAATTTGATGGAGGACCCCCGGGTTATGGGGAGTCTGTACGTCTCAAATGACGGCTTCCATAAGAATTAGTTCATCGTCTGCTACCCATCAAATTATCTAGAAGATTTGTGTCTACAAGGTACAGTGAATATGGAAAAGGTAAAAGAACAACTGATTGATCTAGATGCTTGGGTTTATAAGTGCTTATGTAGGATGATATTCAGAATCGGTACAGTAAAAGATCAATGAGAAGTTACAGAGCAAACAAGCACAATCCAAATCACACATACATTCCCAGAAATCTCTGTTTACAGTGACTCATTTTTTTGGGGGGGGGAGTCATTACCCGGAACATGCAGCAACACAAACATACACCCCACCGCTGTTCATAATTTCTTTCTGTTTTATTTCACTTTCCCAATTCCTAAATAAATGAATAAATAACACAAATGATGAACATGTTCGCTTTCACAACATGCACAATGTGAAACGCATCTGTAAGTGTTTACTGGCAGCATCTTTGGCACTAATGACAGATTGGCCCCAGGCTATCATACTTACCACTGGGCAGACAGGCCAGATGTGGCACGCTGGGTGGGTGGGTGTGATTTGGGGAGCCTCATCCCCCTGTTCTAATCAGTCTTGTTAGAGTCAGCATGCAGTAGCTCTCTTTGCAAGATGCCTCCAGTCATATTCACTAGCTGACGGGAAGAGTCCGGATTAAATTTTAACCCAGAACATGTGTCTATAAGTGAAGTCAAATGTTCTATATGCGTCTGCTCGTGTACGGCATTAGAATTTTACTCGAAGCTGACGTCTTCCTGTTAAAACTGTGTTTGGGCTGGCCATGTCGGCTGGTTCCTTGGCTCGAGTGGAACATTTGCACAGACCTTTATTCGACTGCACATTGAAGCCTAATTTTGCGTGCCCTTTGATACGTGATAAACTGGAACACTTTGCGGGTGCTGGAGTAGAAGTCGCACACCCCTCGCGTACTCCTTTAGCGGCCTTGCTTGTTGTGGTCCTGTTGCACCCTGCGGTGAGAGAGAGAGAGAGAGAGCTGGGTTGTGGACACAAAATGGAGGGGGAGGCAGAAGAGACAGTGAAGGCTTTCGAGTGCTTGTAATAAAACCACAGACTCTCTGCTGTCTTCGAAGGAATCTCCGAAGACAAAATGCTGCTGCTGCTTTTGTGTCTACGTCATCCTGAATAGTGCTTGGGAGCGATATGTTTTGGGTGGAGGAAATGGCAAGGACGACTATTAAGGATATTTAATGCTAAGGAACAGCAATGGAAGTGGTCAGTTGCAGTGTGTTGCATGTTAGAGACTGTGAATTGGGAAACTGATTTAATAATAATTAGGCAGGAATAGTGGTTAGCAATGTTGCCTTGCTTGGTGGAGACTTGGTTAGCAATGTTACCTTGCACGTCTGGGATCCGTGTTCGCTTCTCACATCAGGTCTGTGTGCATGAAATTTGTATCCCCGTGCTGGGTGGGTTTACTCCCACAGTCCAAAGGCATGCTGATTAGACTATTTGCCGTGCCCAAATTCCCCATAGTGAGAGTATATATATATATATATGCGTGCGTGCGTGCCCTGCAATGGATTAGCACCCTGTCCATGCTGTACCATGCCTCATGGGATAGGATCCAGGCCCGTGCATCCGTACTATTAATTATTAAAGAGTAAGTATGAGATCCTACTGTATGAAAACTGATCATCAGATTCCATTTAATAATGGCAGAAAAAATGAGATAATCACCCTTTATTGTCTAGTTATCTGCTTTAATGTAGTTCATTTGCAGTTATGTTCCTAATATTATGGAGACCACCCAAGTGACAAGAAGTTTAAAACATTGCTTTAAAGGACACCACAATGTGCAAAATATATTACAAATGCTTTGTATTTCTTCTGATCATTGAATCCTGTTGTTTTGTTGGTGAACAGACTAGACAGATTAGACTATACTTCATACCACAATAATCAAAAAAAGGCTTCAACCTGATCTCTGAAAAAATCTCAAGAGAATGAACTAGAGCATCCTCTTAAGATAATACTAAAACCAATACAAAACATTGATGGTGTTTAAACAAACATTAATTTTTTAGAAGAGTGCAAGAGTGGAAAGCAGTGAAACAAACCTTACTTCCAGCTTACACAAAACTCGCTCCTCTCTATTGCAACCCTATTCAAGCCAAAGCAACTAATCTAGCTAAGGAGATATTTATACTGAACGAACAACTGGTTATAGAACATCCCAGATTTCCCAGAGGAATTTTTGGTTGTCCAAATGTTGTGGCGATGTTAATTTGGAAACATTACAGATGTTGGGAGAACGTTCGTTTTGGGATGCTGCTGAAAGTAAGAATTACTTTGATGAAATGACTTTGGGATAACTTTGACTACATGATGATGGGATAATTGAACAAATGCCCCAAACGCAATGTTTCATTAAAACGTCGTCCAAACAATAGCCTGTGTGGGATACAAAGTCCATTTGCTGCAATTGGAGCACCGCAAGCTAACCGCTGGACTACAAGGCAACATGCTGTTGATGCTCCTAAGTGTGTGTGTACATAACGAGCGCCACAAACACTATTTTGCGTCGCAGTAATTTGATCTCGCTGTAATATTTCCGAAAGAAAAACGAAACAGAGAGGTAACATCACAACACTAAGAGATACTTGACAAGAGATACATACGCAGTGTGTTCAGGAAGCTGTTGTGTCTGTCCCTGTGGTCCCAATCTCTGAGCAGAATTCTAAACCCTGTTAGAAACTTAAGGGACTATGGATCTCATCTCGTTGGATGCTAATTAACATGAATGCTCTAAATAAAGGTTAAAAGTTCATTACTTTTAGGTTGTATTTGGGGCCATTGATTCAAAATGATCTCACCATCATTTTTATTAAAGTCACAATAACATCAAAAAACATTGTTGCTCAATGGTGATTATAATCGTAACATTGTTACAAGGATAGTACAGTGTTCATCCAATGTAAGGGTTCCTGCTGGGCAGAGGTGGGTAGAGTAACCAAAAAATGTACTCAAGTAAGAGTAGCTGTACTTCAAAATAATATTACTCAAGTAGAAGTAAAAATTAGTCATCCAAAATATTACTCAAGTAAGAGTAAAAAAGTATTCTTTTTATTTTTTATTCTTTTTTTTTATGTATAAAAGTAGATTCTCAAGTACTGAGTAACTGATTCATCATAATGTCTGATTATTTTTTTTAAATAAAATTATTTAAGCAGTCAGACAAACTGATAAAAATTTCCAATTGATAAAATAAATGGATAAAACTAAATATCTTTACAAAATAGCAACTTAAGGAATAAGAAACACAAATTTCCTAATCTCCCTTTTTCACAATATAAAGCTTTTGAAATAAATCCCTACTGTAGGTAACATATGTGTTTGAACAGTGTAACTATTTCCTGTGTAAGATTTACAGTATATTCAGTTGTCCTGAGAATGACTCAGCAGAAATAAAATAACATTAGCTGATTGGTCAAACGGAGTCATGTGATTGTTGCTACAGTCACATGGTAGATCCACAGGCTGCATTTCTCTGGCAAACAAAGAATATCTAAAGTGTCGAATAAATGGTTAGAAAAGTAACGAGTCGAGTGGAGCCAAATTTAGTGGAGTAAGAGTAGTGTTTCTTCTTCGCAAATCTACTCAAGTAAAAGTAAAAAAAAGTGTAGTGCGGTAAAACTTGATACTCATAAGTACATTTTTTTTTTTAAAAGTTACTTAAATAAATGTAATTCGTTACTACTCACCTCTGCTGCTGGGTAATATTAAGTAAGATAAGCACCTGTAGTCAAGAGGAAAAAAAAAATCATTAGTCTGGGGAAAAATATATGTTATTGGTTTATCCCAGTCCATACTTTAGATTTTCAACACTGAAAGCTTTACTGTAAAAAACTTACACATGTGCATTTTGAAAATCCTTACAATCCTCTGGAGACACCAAGCTTTCCAGCTAACCCATTGGGATTCAGCATTGATGAAGATGTACTGTTGACATATAAGAAGTCTGGCACTCTCCAGGTTCCTCTACATTGCCTTAGGAAAGTTCTGGGTGATCCAAAACAGCCCGTGGACGTCATCCTGCGGTTCTGCCAAGTGAGTTCTCTGTTTCATGGACAGAAAAATTACCATTCTGTCAGTTAGAGTCGAGGAAAATATCCATGTCAGTATCGCAATGTCAGAGAAAACCATAATGATGGCAGAAAACGCTTGGGAAATCCCTGAGGATTCCTTTTTTAAACAAACAAAGAAAGACGGTCCATCAGATTCTGTTGTGTACAGATAGAGCTCTAAACTGAAACAATATTATTTTCAACTAATGCTCATCTAAACAATAGATGTTTTAAAATGTCTTCCACACCCACTCCTCCATTCTCCCAGTTTGAAGCCGTGCACCTCTTAATCTTGGGTTGCCTCTTAACCCCAAGCATCCGTCTGGTGCGCAGTAAAGGCCTCGGTAGCAGCGCCAGCCCTGTGGTTCTTGTTGTAACCTTCACGATTGCATATCTTTAGGGAATGCCAAGGGGAGTCTGCAGTCTTAAAGGAGTGCCAAGCCCATACTAAGAAGCCATATGCTGCTGCCCCTCTTATGCCCGGTGATGGTTGTCCTACGCCAGCACTCACAATCTGTACCAATTATACCACCCACTTCATCTTTGATTCTGCACCCGCTGAAACTGCTTTCGTCTTGTGCTTTCTAATACTGTACATCTTCAAAAGCCCTCAAACCGCACTTCCCGATGGTATCTTTGTCTCGTCTCTGCAATCTGTTATCCTCTCAAGAGAGCTTTGGCTTTCACCAGACAGAGTCTATTTACGAAGTACCACTATCAAAGAGATGCATTAAGTGTAGTCTCAAAGGCCACATTATTTAAATCTCATGCTACAGGAAAGAACGTCCTGAGGTAGCAGCAGAATGGGAAAGAAGCAGAAGAGATGGGAGAAGAGAAAAAGAAGGGTGAGAGGTAAAGGAATCACTGCGATGGTATTTCCATATGAAAGAGTCAGAGTTCTTATGCAGAACCGCTTTAGAGAAGACGAGAGCTGTTGAAGTCTTGTGCCAAATTCTTCCCTTGATCAGAGACATTATTTAGAAGAAAACCAAGTTAGCAGGCCATGATTGCAAACTATGGAGAGATACAGAATGGTATACAGACCCAGGGTGACTCAGAAAATATATGTATATTTAAAAATATAAATGAAAGCAAAGACTTCAAAACTCAGACTTTGCGACACTTGTATATCCACTGAACATAACAGTGTTGAAAATGTCCTAATGCATCTGCACTGATGTTACATGCAAAGATGATTTTTCTCCTTCAGCACGCCAATAGTTCTGCGATAGATGACTGACTTCAAATGACCCCAAAGATTAAAAGTCAAGTGGTTTTAGGTATGGTTCTGTTCAGTATTTAGAGCATTTGGCAGGCACCCTTATCCAGAGGGACTTACATTTTCTCTCATTATACAGGGGGGGTGAAAAGTAACTAGGCTTTAAAATTTGGTAATACGGTCCATATTTCTAATACAAATGTATTGAAACAAATTGCACATGCACTTTATTACATAAGAAAATGGAAGCAAATCTTTACATTTCAATGTAAATGCACTCCCTGCTTCTTTAAAAGGCCGGGGATGGAATGCACAGTCTTCTGAAGGAAGCCGTTTGGGATATTGCTGAGAAACTCCTGAATCCGTGCCTCTACTTCTAAGTCCTCCAGTGCATGAGGTTTAGTTCTGTACACCTCCTCCTTTCCGTAGCCCCAGAGGAAAATTTATTTTTTTTTTAAAATCACATGCAGTGAGATCTAGACTTCTTGAAGGCCATTCATCAGGTCTGCGTCGTCCCAGCCAACATCCTGGAAAATTCTGGTCTAACCACACATAGTACAGTAAGAGCAAAATGGGGAGCGACTGATTTCATCATGATTCCAATTTTCAATGACACTACAAGTTTTAAAGCCATTAAATATCACCAAGTTGATTTTCACCCCCTCTGTACAGTACATTGGATTAAGGGCCTTGCTCAAGGACCAGCAGTGGCAACTTGTTGGTGCTGGGGTTTGAACCTGGAACCTTCCTATCAGTAGTAAAACCCCTAACCTCCGAGCTTCCCCTGGCCCAATATTTTGACCCCCTGATTGATAGTTTTGCCACTTGTACCATTACTGTTATAGAATTGTAGTCTTCTGCTTTTCAAACTGCAATTATGTCTTTCCTTGAAATGAGCAATATTTGAAATGCACTGGATACTGTACTGACCTCATTGTTTTATGACGATCCTCCCAAGACATTAAATGCATTAAGCAAGTTTTACATCGCCTACTCTCTTCATTAGCTCCGTTTTTCCACTTCCTGTGGCATGGTTTAACACACAAGAAGTATTTTCTAAATCTAATAATGATGACCCATCCACATTAAACCTGACAAAGAGCCAGTGAGGAAGAGCGAGGAAAAAAGGAGTCGTGTATGGAAATGAGGTCTACATTACTTGTGAACTTTTTTCTTTTTTCTTTTTTTTTTCTGAAACCATTGTTGCGTCTAAAATGTAATTTCTTGTTGAAAATGTAGAATAGGAAATGTGGACGTGACCTTCGAGATTCTGAAGCCTCGGATAATCCATGAGCTCTGGGCAAAGCATCTGAGGCTGACTCGAACTTCCTGCCAACTTTGCATCACTCGAAATGCTGCGCCCTCTTCACAGGCTTTTACACACTGAAAGCTCATTAATCAAATCAGTCCTGAGCAAAGAGAGCCCAGTGTTTGGATGGGCATGAGGGTTTGTGCTTCACTGGTTATAAAGCCCGCACAGAAAACACACACCTTGAATGCTGTTACATGTACTGTATGAATAGTGTGCTGGATGTACTGTACCTATAATCGAATGCACATGATAAATGTGCATCAATGCATCCTGGATGATCGTTCTCTAATTGCAAATACAATGCCATACAGTATATTTACAGAAAATATCCTGCACAAACCTACCCTCATTCTTTTTACTGCATTATTTCTTTGTATAGTCCTATAAACCCTTAAACGCCTTCATGACCTGTTCTGCACAAGCTGGAGATGACCTAATCCTTTTTCCTTGGCCCAGGCAATGTGTTCAGCATCACTGGTTATTTACCGTGATGCTTTTCCTCATAATCCAAACATGCACATCAGCAAAGACGCTCGAACAGAATAGCAGCAAAGCATTGAGTGTGTCTAAAAAATCTGAGCAAGACACACTCCAGCTGGCAGCCAATGTTTACGAACCACAGAGGAAGAGAATATCTGGCAAACTTTTATACACTAAAATGCACCGCTACACTCCTTTAACAGTCTCGGATTATCTTCTCTGAGCTTGTCGAGCCTCACAAGGGCTAAGGAAAAAAAAAAAAAAAAGTTTTTTGTTGTTGTTTAAGCTTTTTGTCTTAAATAAATCAATCAATTCAGATTAATCCAATAAGTGCGATGCAATCCGGGAAACAGGATGTACACGTTTTTTCTTTAAGACTCCACAAAAACCACAAGACAAAGATAAACCACAAAATAAGATCCTTAAAAAACAGAAAACCAACGACGGGTTTAATACGTGGAGACAGTTAGACATTTGTATATTAAGGAAAAAGCTCATCTTGCAGATTGTGTAGACATACTCATGCGTTTGCCGAACGGTTCCCTGACGTTAATGGAGTGTTCTCGGTGTACCCCAGTCCACATCTGCCCAAATATCACATCTCAAACATGCCTTGTTTTTTTTCTTTTTTTTTTCTTTTCTTTTTCTTTTGTTTATTTAATGTGTCACATTATCCATCATTTGTGACGAAAGCCGGGCTAATCCATTTCTTTATGCGTCAACAATCCTTACCACATATCCAAAGCGCTCAGCTATCCATCAACCTTTCAGTCCCACTCTATTTTTGGAGCGATATATCAAAAAATGAGAATTACAATCAGTCATCTTTGAGACACATCACAAAATCCAATGCTTCCCTTGATACATTTTGTCTCAAAACAGTCCATTTTGTTTTCTTTTTTTCTTTTTTTTTGTAAAAGTATTTTGATCAGGGAAAAAAAAAAATCATGCATTTGGCTTATAAGCCGGGTAAGATTTACTGCATGGCCTGTCCATAACTGAAGGGATAGAAAGAGAAAAAGGAGAGAGACTAAGAGAGAGAGAGAGGGAGAGGAGGGATGGACTGAGCGAGTCACTCGGGCAGTGTGTGTATGTGTGTGGAGAGCTTATGTTTCACAGCCCATTTAACCACGGTGCCATTTTTCAAAGCCAAATTCCCTCACACGCTGCAACAAGGGTGTGGACTTACTGCAAATTACACACAGACAGTATGAGGATGAGAGACATAACAAAATGCACATGCTACGTCCTTTCTGGGCATGATGGTCACTAAAGTGTCGCCAACCTCGTCATCCCAACATGCCAGTCTAAACACGGGGCATCTGGCCGATGAACTAATAAACAGCAGATCACAAAACAAACAACATAAGAAATTAAAAACTGGCTAATGATTTAAGGAAGGGAGAGACAGAACACACACACACACACACACACACACACACACACATACTGTAGGACATGGGCAACTCTATAACTAGCAGGTTTTGTTGAATGTAATAAATTTTTTAAAAGAAAAACTGCAAAGAAAGCAACCAGCTACAGCCTCAGTACTTGTCTCTAGATTGTATAAAAGTGCCAGGTGTTTAATTTAAAGCAAAAGTAAACTCTTTGATTTTATCCTTTATTCACATGAGTGTGTAACACTAACATTTCACATTTCAAGCATCCCCGAGCATCAAGACTACAAACTACTGAAAAGAAGGAAAACAGCGAATATATATGTAGAAGATAAATTAACATGCTGTATGAATTTGTCCCAAATGTGATGGCCAGATGTTGTACACACTAATTTATCCAGCTGTTTTGCAGAATGGCATGCAAGCAAAAGAATGAGTCCTAATTTGTACGATTTCTCTTGAGATTTTCTGTACAACAAGAAGAGTAGGCATTTAATGACATCCTTTTTCATTCATCTTTTCGTCATCTCATCACCTGGAAGTGATCAGTAATGGCACAATGAGAGAGCGAGCGAGCGAGAGAGAGAGAGAGAGAGAGAGAGCAGGTACCAGATGCAGTTATTGGAACATTTATTCCTCAAACAGTTAAATTGTACAGCGACTTTTTTTTATTTATTTATTTATTTATTTTTTTTTTTTTACAAATGTTCACATATTACCAAAACCTTTTCTGAAATCTTAATGGAAAATAAATACAAGAGAAAGTAAAAAGAGAAAGTTTAGCTACAATAGTAAGTTGGAAGAAATAGGGAAAACACTTCAATGAGTTGCATGTTATTTCACAGACATGGAACACACACACCATAAACAAAAGAGAAAATGAAATCCATCCATCCGCCCTTTATTTATGTAGGGTCACAGGGAGCCTGTCTGAAGATACTCAGGGTACGAGGCACAAGCACAAAAGTGGTGGCCAAAAGTATTGAGACAAAAGAGAAATTGAATGTTTTCACGCCGTTCAATTTTTTTAAAACAATGGCAAAAAAATTAAAAAGAATAATTTGTTATTTTATGTAGTTAAATTGCAAAACAACAATCTTTTATTCTTCAAAACCTGCTGGATCTGGCTGGCCATAGAGTCACAAATACGTCTGTAGTACTCTGGTGTTACTCGCTCAATACATGGCTGCTTAATTGCTTCCTGGAGATCAAGATCACATAGCCAAGGTTTGCTCTTTTATTTCAGTTCATTAGCACAACTCTTCAGCCAGATACTGTAGGTGAGAACTAATTAATGACATCACCAGTTTTGTGCAAACGGAGGACTATAATGCATGGCATGTGTTGTCTTAATACTTTTGGTCACCACTGTACTGTATATTACAGGCAAATTGGAAACATCTATCCGCCTACACTGCCAATGTCTTTGGAATGTGAAAGGAAACCACAATACACAGAGGAAACCCACAAGTACAAGGAGAACATGCAAACTGCACAGACACACAGACTGGAGCTGTGAGACGACAATGCTAACAACTCAACCACTCTGCTGCCATGAAAATGACATGTAGCCTTTCATTCATTAACTGCTTTAGACTGGTAGCAAATGCAGAGTCCATCCTGGGAACAGTGGGCATTCGTAGAGTCGAGTTCAGTGCTTCAACCTACCACAGTGAGGAATTCCATAATTCCACAACATACCATTACCATTGTTCTGAATCTCTCGCCATTAAAGTCTGAAATGGAAACGGCAGAATCTAAAAACTAAAACGGGAGGAAATAGTCACTGGTTTGTTTTTTACAACCATGACGCTGTGCGGATGTGGGACATAAAATATCCAGTTTGGCACAAAGGCGCCAACATGACACAAAACGGAACCGCCTCAGCTGTCCATCCACTCACTCATGTCAGTGTGAAAAGAGTGAAACACACACACGCACAGTTATTTCCTCAGTTGTTAATGGAGATTAGAGTAAAATGTGCAATGCAGTTGATCATATATTCAGCAGTTTTATCCCAAATCCATATTTTAAACGTCCACTCTGGGGCAAAAATTGCCAATTTTAATTATTTCAAAAACACTGTTTGTTTTTTTTAACTTGAAACCTGAATAATAATTTTCTTTAAGCCAAAACCTGCTCGATTTTGTAAAAGATTTTTCAGTCAATTCCATCCAAAAATGTTTTAAAATGGCCTCGTGTACTTGCAGCAAAAGGACGATGTAGTGCCAAATAACTACATTTAAAAACAGACAGTTTTGTACAACATAAATTAAAATGTGTGTCTTAATCCACATTGAGTTCTGAGTGAGACTGATTTTCATTACTTGTTAGCAACATTAGGCTTTGGTGCAAAAATGAAAGCAGCAAATGTCACAAAACTGCTACCATTTTGGGGAAGCTGAAAAAAATGAGTGCATTTTTATTTAATTTTTTTTAAGGAAAAATATTGACCTGTAGATTTATAATATACAGTGGTACCTTAGCATACGGACGCCCCACCTCACGAATTTTCGCCTTAAGAACTGAAAGTTTGCATGAAATTTGCCTTGGCATATGAGCGTTTTCAACATGCGAGTGAACGAACCGAGCCAAACTGAACGCCGGCTAAATTGCGCGTAATTCCGGGAGCGTTTCAACACTTGTTTGCGTCAGTGGAAAGCCAAGAGAAGCGGGTTTATAACTTGTTTTTATGTGAAGATATATCACTATGGGTCCCAGGAATGTTAGCAAGGACGGTAGCAAGAAGAAACGGGAGCAACTTTTAGTTTAATTTGTAAAGCAGCCGATGCAAAGAGTAATTATAAATTAAAGGTTTAAAGTGAGGTTTAATGTCTATTTATTTCATATTTTTCTTCATTTACAAAAAAACATTATTATAGTGTTGGAAAATAGTAATATTGGTAATGTTTTTGGGTTGCTAGAACAGATTATCTGCATTGACAATATTTCCTAAAGGAAAATAAAATATTTCACAATACGAAATTTCACCTTAAGAACTTCGGAATGAATTAAATTGGAATGCAGAGGTACCACTATCCAACTAAGCCAGGAGATAGATTTATTCGTTTTCTTTCTCATTTAAAGATGATAAATCATCTTAAAAAGAGATCAATTCTCTTCAAGGCATACATGTACACACACACACACACACACACACACACACACACACACAACATGCTCCCACTTAAATAAGAATATATTTTGATGTGTGTTTGGTGTTCTGTAAACCATCAGCCCTCCAAATGGCTACAAGAGGCGATTCAGTGTAGTCAGTTGTCTGTTAAATCGCATTAGCATGTGCTTTGAACTGTGACATCAAAGTTTAATCAGGACATGCTGTCTGGTGCTAATTCCTATATCTGGCCATTTTGCTTTGATCGAAGCTATACGGGATGAAACTGTCTGCCTCACACGGCAAATGATGAGTTCTCTGTCATTTTCAATGTCACTATGGATTTATCGGTGTACTAAAGCAAAGCTTTGTGATGTACACTTCTGATTAAAAAGAGAATCTGACCATGAAATTGTTTTGGGTTTCCAAACTCGTGCATATACAGTATCAATGCATTTACGAGGGGTGTTCAAGACAAACAGAATAACAGAACACAGTTACTAGTGATTGGATACCACCAAGGTACCATTAAAGTTTTCTTAGTACGGAAGATAAGACTGCCTGCTTCAGGTCTGAAACGCTGGCCTCCCAGGAACTCCTTTAACATGTGAAAATGGCTTGGAACGAGGTCAGGACTGTGGGGGGGGGGGGGGGGGGTAGTGGCAATAACTCCCAGCCAAGTTCCTGTAATGTGCAAGTGGTGCTGGGGAATGATTGTGTGTACAGTTCCAACAAATTCAAATTTTATTCGTAATATACACAGTAATACACAGCATGATATGAAGTGAAATGCTTATGCGACTGCTGTTGAACTACAATATTATAACAACAAAAAAAGAAATAAGAGATTTTAAAATAAAGAAACACTTATTTACATAATATACAGCAATAAGAATAAAAAATAAAATATTAGAATAGGATAAATATTCATATGAATCCTGATATGTGTTTTACTAGTTGAATGTTCATGGGAAAATCTTCGGGATCGTCCAACATGGATTTTAAAACACCTTTTAAATGTTTTATTATATATAAAATATATATAAAACACACACACACCCATATATATATATATATATATGGGTGTGTGTAAAGATGTTCATTTGTGAATCAAATATTCAAAGCAGCCATGAAGAAAAATCTAACTGCAGAAATATCAATTTAAGTAATGAACAATCTAAATAATAATAATAAAAAAAAAAACTAAAACATTAAACTTAATGAAATTATGATATTGCCTTGGAATTTTTATTGCGCAGTGTCATTCTGCTAGCATGTCATCTGTCTGTGACTGCATAAAATGCTAATTGGCCTCATTAATGTTAGACTGCATTGCAATAAAAAGTCATTACAAAGTTATAAAAACAAATTTAAAGCAATTTTAGCGGCATAGTAATGATCGCTACATGATTCATTAGGGATTCTGAATTAGCAGCCTGACTAGAAATGAGGAAAAGAGAAGCTACGAATGAATCGTTGTTGCAGTTCAAGGTAAAGAGACAGCTTTCGGAGGAAACTAAATGAAGCCATCTGTGCTGAAAACAAAGCGGATATGTTGTGGATATATTTCATCAGTTTCAAGCTCGTTTCTGAGCAGACCTGGGTGAGTTTAATCAGTGTGTCAGAAATTCCACCCAGGATGTACAGAGTGGAGTGTGATGTGTCAGATAAACCGCAGCCAGTTGTACAGTAGGTGTCCGAACATTAAATGTTACATTTTAGGAAGTGGTTAAATTCTCTAGGATTAGAAAATAACGAAGGGATTGGTAGAAGTGAATGGTGAAATTTTGGGGAACTCTTTATCTGAATCCTTGGTTCACAACCCTGGTGCTGGAGGTCCCCATACTGAAAAGTCTTCCTTGCTCGGTCACACACACTGTAATTCAGGACGGTTGTTAATTCAGCCGATTGGTTACATCAAGTGTGCTGGGCGCTGAGAAAACACAGTGCTTTCACACCATAGTTCGTTTTCCCCAGCCCAAATTTCGTACCAAAATGCATCACTTCAAACCACGCGGGAACATCCCCTCTAATTACCTATTGGTTAGAAGTGTCTGTACAGTACTGTATGTGGCTTGGTTGTCACCTTGGTGATTCATTATACCTTAGGTAAATCATACAATTTAAAAAGAAACATGGCTATGGCTAGAAAACGTGTTGAGTCACTAGAGTCAATGAAGGCACCTTTTAAGACAATACAGAAGGCAGCATTCATAATGTCTACTGAATTATGAATGGGTTTCCTCTGGGTACTCTGGCTTCCTCCTGCAGTCTAAAAGACCTGCAGATTAGGCAAACCGGTGTTACAAAGTTGCCTGTTGTGAGTGCAAGAGAGTCCCCCTTCCATTCCTGTTCATTTCCCCTTCCTTTTGCCGAAAGTTGGGATAGGTTCCAGGCCACTTGCAACCCTGTACAGCACAAGTGGTTAAGCCTGTTTTGGTTTGGCATGCTTTCTCACCAGGAGGAATGTACCAGAGTTCGCCAGATGATTCAGAGCGACCCCACCTCTTTTAGGAAGTCTCTGTGTAGTAGTTTTGGTCCGCACCTGAATTGTCAGGGATTACCCCTAGAGGGCGCCAAAGCGCCCAGAGTCTTCCTTTTGTTTTTTTCTGTGTTCTTTGTGTTCTTTTATGTGAAGGACTCTAATCCCCAGAATGCACCTCGGTCAGGTGATGTGGCGCTCACCTGGGCTGAGGTTGCTAATTAGCTGTGCTCGTTAGTGTTTGTTATAAATGTTCCTGAGTTCAGTTTAGTCGTGTCTTGCATCTGTTCGTCTAGGTTACTGTTTGTTTTGGTATGTTGTTAGCTCTGTGTCCTTCCTAGCTCTGTGTTCTTCCTAGCTCTGTGTTCTTCCTAGCTCCGTGTTCTTCCTAGCTCCGTGTTCTTCCTAGCTCCATGTTCACCTAGTCTGTCTGTCTGTCTCTTAGCCGGTCTGTCTCTTTGTCTGTTTGTAATGTATAGTTTGTCATGTTTATAGTTTGTGTGTCCTATGTTTGAAGTTCTGGTTCTGTTCTGTTGGTTCCCTGTTTTGTGTTCATTAAAATCCCCTTGATCACTTTCACCTCTGCTACCATGTCTCTCTTTCGTCCGGCAAGCAGTAACCGTGACAGAATGCAAGACCTAAAAAGTAAGATAGTAGAGGAATCTCCCCTGGGAAATTTTTGGGGGGGGGCTGTGACTGTGACGCCGGGGCAAGCGACCTTCCTGGGGAGTCGGCTTGCCAGCCGGCGGAACAACTTGGGGCGCGCCGGAGCGACTGCCGGTGGAGCGCCTCAGCAAGAAGCTGGAGAGGGCGAACTTGTGTCTGCTGGCGTTCAGAGGGCAGATCACGAGGAGCTTCAACAGCGGAGGCTGGGGCTCCACCAACTAGCCGGGGTGCTTATCCAGCAGATAAACATTTGTCACTCGACGGGAGATTGGGGGCAAATGCAAACCCTGCTGGAACTGGGGGCAGTGGTGCAGGAACAGCTGGCCAAGGCCAACAAAGAGGCAGCTGACGTCAAGGCCTGCACCCAGTCTCCAGCCAGCCTCAGTGGAGGCCCAGACCCTCCAGCCAGCCTCAGTGGAGGCCCAGACCCTCCAGCCAGCCTCAGTGGAGGCCCAGACCCTCCAGCCAGCCTCAGTGGAGGCCCAGACCCTCCAGGGTTCCTCGAGGTGAGCAGCGAGCTGCCGCCACCGCCCTGCATCGAGGAGGACCGCGAGCCGCCTCTTCCTCCGCCGCCCTGCGTCGAGGAGGACGACGAGCCGCCTCTTCCTCCGCCGCCGCCGTCATGCGCCGCCGAGGACGACGAGCCGCCTCTTCCTCCGCCGCCGCCGCCATGCGCCGCCCAGGACGCCGTGCCCCTGCCTCCGCACGGGCTCCAGGACGCCGTGCCCCTGCCTCCGCACGGGCTCCAGGACGCCGTGCCCCTGCCTCCGCACGGGCTCCAGGACGCCGTGCCCCTGCCTCCGCACGGGCTCCAGGACGCCGTGCCCCTGCCTCCGCACGGGCTCCAGGACGCCGTGCCCCTGCCTCCGCACGGGCTCCAGGACGCCGTGCCCCTGCCTCCGCACGGGCTCCAGGACGCCGTGCCCCTGCCTCCGCACGGGCTCCAGGACGCCGTGCCCCTGCCTCCGCACGGGCTCCAGGACGCCGTGCCCCTGCCTCCGCACGGGCTCCAGGACGCCGTGCCCCTGCCTCCGCACGGGCTCCAGGACGCCGTGCCCGCTCCGCCGTCCGACCTTGGCAACAACCTTGGAGTAATCTCCTTTCCACTCCAAGAGGAGATCCCTTGCAGCCTCGCTGTGGGGAGGACGGTACTGGGACCTTGGGGAGGGTGTCCGGGTCCTCCTTTGGCGCCCCGGTGGTGCGCCTTTTGGGGGGGGGTAATGTCAGGGATTACCCCTAGAGGGCGCCAAAGCGCCCAGAGTCTTCCTTTTGTTTTTTTCTGTGTTCTTTGTGTTCTTTTATGTGAAGGACTCTAATCCCCAGAATGCACCTCGGTCAGGTGATGTGGCGCTCACCTGGGCTGAGGTTGCTAATTAGCTGTGCTCGTTAGTGTTTGTTATAAATGTTCCTGAGTTCAGTTTAGTCGTGTCTTGCATCTGTTCGTCTAGGTTACTGTTTGTTTTGGTATGTTGTTAGCTCTGTGTCCTTCCTAGCTCTGTGTCCTTCCTAGCTCTGTGTCCTTCCTAGCTCTGTCTGTCTGTCTCTTAGCCGGTCTGTCTCTTTGTCTGTTTGTAATGTATAGTTTGTCATGTTTATAGTTTGTGTGTCCTATGTTTGAAGTTCTGGTTCTGTTCTGTTGGTTCCCTGTTTTGTGTTCATTAAAATCCCCTTGATCACTTTCACCTCTGCTACCATGTCTCTCTTTCGTCCGGCAAGCAGTAACCGTGACATGAATGTGATTATATAATTATTATAAAAATAATGTATTCACACCAGACAAGCTGAACTAGAGTTGATTTAAACAGATTAAAGACTACTGTGCAGTATACCGTAGGTGTGAAAGCACTCAAAAATGTGCCGGGGAGTCCTACAAGTCCATCAGGACAACGGTCGAGAGCCACTGATCTGGATTTACTATTGAGGTTAACATACAGTATATTTATCTTCCAGTCAGTATTACCATCTTTTTTTTTTTTTTTTTACATCCTGTTTCTCTATAAACCTTGAATACTATGTTTATATCTTCTACTATTCTAAAAGTTTTTATTCTTTGGTTAGTTATTTTTTTTTTATTGTTACTGTCATACTTCATAGATTATAAGTTCTAAGAAGAATTATAGCAGCATGACTATATTCATAATTCTGAATGTGATGAATGTGATTTGCTCACTACTGCTTTGTTAGAAAAAAAAAAATTTGTATGGAACAGTAGGACAGATGGACAATTAGACGATTATGTAAAATCCTGACATGAATAATGAGAATATGTTGAGTCATGCTGGTTTAAATGGCAGAATTAGGGGGAAAGTGAAGGAAACAATGAGAGAATGAAAGATGCTTCATCTCTGCTCACACGACAGACTTGAAAACTCAGACTGTATTAACAGAGATGACTAGAGAATGACAAATGAAGCTGGGGTTCAAAACTTTTAGGAAAGACGAATACATCATTTTTCGACATAATCTCCTTGGTTTTCAGTACACTTTGTCCATCCATCAACGAGATTTCATATTTTCTCATAAAAAAAAAAAATTAAAAAAAACCTTTTAGGCTGACCTGTGAGCCACAAATGCACCACTGTCTTCATTTCTTCATCAGAAGTGAATCTTTGTCCTAATAGAGCTTAACCTAATGGATCAAGATCAGGACTAAAGGGAGGATGCTTTAACACCTCAGAACCATGTCGACAGTGTGGGCAGAGGTGTGCGGACGTGCATCGTCATGCAAGATCGCGATGCCCTTGATATCAGCCCTCTGCGTTTAACCCGACGTTTATGGTTCAGCAAGTTTCAAGTTTATTTATTTATTTTTTATTTTTAGGAACTCACTGTAAAGAACACTGTTGATTGTCAAACCTTTTTTTTTTTCCTGATAATGTTCCAATACTAAGCCTTGAGAATCCCAGAAAACTGTTAACATTCATTTTCCAGCTGATGGTTGACATTTGAACTTTTTCTCAGTCTATGATTGAGGATGTTTCCGTTCCAAACTCTGCCGTTTACTCTCAGACTCTTAGTGATGAATCCGTGTCTCGTCACCAGCATTGATTCTCTTTCAGCATCGATCCAAATTTTGTTTGCAGATATCCAAACACCGTCTCACTGTCTTACTATCTCGCCTCAAACAATAATCATTTTAAATGCAAATTACAGTGGAACCTTGGATTATGAGCATAATTCGTTCCGGAAGTGGGCTCGTATTCCAAAACACTCATAAACCAAATCATCATTTCCCATAAGAAATAATGAAAACTCAAATTATTCGTTCCACAGCCCCAAAAAATAAATACATAAAAATAATTAATACAATCTATAAAATGAAAATAATACAAATTAACCTGCACTTAACATTAAAAAAGTACAAATAAATCCTGACAGACAAGTGTTTCCGTTGTTGCGCGCAATAGACAAGCAATAGTCCATCATTATAAGATAGACACAAGCGCACACACACACACAATTAATGCCCTAAGTGTCAGTTCTGTCAGTGAGTTAAAGATCTGAACTGACCTGTAAGAAGTCTCCCTGTCCGTCTACTGACCTTAGGTGTGTGTGTGTGTGTGTGTGTGTGTGTGTGTGTGTGTGTGTGTGGAATTAGCCCCTTCCCTCACCTCGTTTTACACAGTAACACTCCTCCCACCTCGCTTTTTAAGATTCACAACAAACACACAAGGAAACACCGTTTTAACAGGAAAAAAAGAAATCTCTCTGAGACTGGCATGAGCGTATATTAGCGGACTCACTTTTTAAGTTTCACAACAAGCGCATCAACACAGCTGAAACACCGTGAGACTGGCATGAGGGCATACTAACAGAATCACTTAAGTTTCACAACAAATGGACACATGCAAACACTGTTTTAACAGGAAAAAAAGAAATCTCTCTGACCTGGCGTCAGTGCATACTAAGGGAACCACTGCTGTAAAGTAAAAAACAAAAAAACTAATGAACCAGCACCTTACCTTTGAAAAGAATCGCGACAGAGCAGAGTTTGTGTGTTTGCGAAGCCGTGGGGGGAGGGAGGTGAGAGAGTGATGCTCGGTGTCAAAATAAGAGTCGCATGTGTGAAGCATGATACTCGGCGCTCGTAAACTAATACTTGCTCGGTTTCCGAATAAAAATTTATTACAAATCTTTGCTCGGTTTGCGGAACACTCGTAAACCACGTTACTCGCAATCCGAGGTTCCACTGTAATCATATTTCTTTTAGTATTGATACTAAACCTAGTGTAACCTTCTAGAAACATATGACCTTTAGTTTATTCAGTTAAAATAGCTTTTTGTAATCTGCCCAATAATTGTTGTTAGCACATACTGTATATCATTAAAATTCCAGGGCTACCTCAGTGCATTTGTAGTGTCCGTAACCATGAACCAAAATTCATGATGCAATATCTTAATTTATATTTTAGAATAACACACTTTTTCAGTTTTATGTCTTTTCATGTGAATGAAAATTAAGACCATTGAAAGATTTGAAATCACAAAAAAGTTGCAGACACTACATACTGTAAAAGGGCATGAAATTGTATTTATCAAATGTGTTTCTTTTTATCTGACAAAAATATAAATTTACAAAAAACGTAGCATGGATCAGGAGATACTGTAAGAAGCATTAAACATTATTAAAAATTGTGTATTATAATTCTGTCTGAATTTTTTTCTTTCTTTTTTTTTACCTAGGTGAGACACTTTTTAGCACCAAGTCCATGTTTTGGCTGAGTGTATTATTGCGTGTCATTCCTCTAAGCATGATTAAACTGTACGTGATGCATTTCTGTCTGATTCGTGTTCCTGCCTTTATTCTCTTATTGTTCTGCCTTCATATTTTTCTCTTTTCCCTTTCAGCTCCATTTACTTTTTCATGCGTTGGTTAATCATGATCAGATGGCGTCAATTGTCAAAGTCTTACACTTTTACTACTGCCCTTTTAACACAACTCAATGCACACAACTCGTCTTTAAAGATGAGTGTACAGTAATAAGAGCTATCCATGATCAAACACACACACTCCTCAGCAGTGGGAAAAGTATGATGGAAACATTGGTTCCTACAAGAGTCTACTCATTCATGCACACATCACTGCCTCCATGTTGTCCTCTTTAATAGGAAATTGAAGCCAGAACCTTTTGATCAGTCCTCGAACATTTCGAGCGAGTGAATTCATGAGATTGGCGAAACAGATGTGACTATCTTTAACAACAAGAAGTCCTTTTTCTCTGCCGTTCAAGCTGAACTGCACCATCAGATTCACAGAGTCTGACTCCAATCTGATCCAGATGTCCGTGTGGATCTCTGCATGACTGGGCCATGTTTGACCAAACGCATCCTCGGTGTCATGTTGGCCATGGGTTTGATTTAAACCAACACTTTTTCTTTCACATGCGTTTTTGCCCCGAGTAGATTACAGCATCAAATATCAAAGATTGGCAAGCTATTACTCTGATCTACAGAGTGGGACTTGGTGTGTTGGTGTGAGGAGGTGTGAGATGTATCTTCTATGACTCTGGTTTATTGCTCCTTCAGGAAAACTGGAATGGCAGGAATTCAGCATTACAGTTCAATTCCAGCAAGGATGATACTTTATAAACTAAACCATTGTGCATGTGTGTGTGTGCGCGCGCGCGTGTGTGTGTGTGTGTGTGTGTGTGTGTGTGTGTGTGTGTGTGCGCGCACATGCACATGTGTGGACATTAGCAGGGCCCCATGCTTTAGTTACTGTCTGCTCATCCACCGCTTTAGTGATGTCTCCTAACATTAATCATTCACATTCCATACAATCAGCCTTTCATACAGGGGGCCTAATGATAAATCCAGAGAGACAGTGTGACTGTCTATTTTACTCCTCTCTCTCTCTCTCTCTCACACACACACACACACACACACACACACACACACACACACACACACACACACACCTTACTATCCTTATGTGAAGCTTCCACTGCTATAATTATTCAGTTAAAACAAATTCTAAGCTTAAAGGTCCCATATTTTCTTACTCCTTTAACAAGAGCTCCACCAAACTGTGTATTTGTTTCATGAGTCAAACTTGCTTTATTTTACTTTATGTCATATGTAAATTAGCTACAGCTAATGCAACGACTCTCCAGAGAACCAGAGAGCTGAGCATCAAGCTAGGGCAGAAACAAGCCATCGTCTTATATGAGGTCACAATAGGGGAAAAAATCGTATTGTCTCATTTGAGTCCTGGGCAATATAAACACAGAATAAGGACAAAAATCAGGGCCTTTTTCTATCCACACACACACTTGATTAGCTAAAAATGACAATGAAAAGGCATAATAGAAAAAAAAAATGCATAATATGTCCTCTTTAAATTCAACAATGGAGCATTCACATATGCAGTATTTAGTCAGTTTGAATCAAACCCCGGTGTGGCAGGTGAGAAAACACCATTCACAATGTGACAATCACCAAAGTGCAAAAACCAGTACAAAAGCAAAAGTGTTGATTGACATCTATATAAACTCTTGAATGGTTCAAATGCAATTAAAAAAAAAAAAAAAAGACTTTTCTAACATCTGCTTTGTGAATTTGTCTCCTCAACAAGACTGTATAATGAGATGATGGGTTGTGGGAAGCAATTTTTGTAAATTGTGAGCTGTTAAACTGAGCCATTGAACCAAAGGACAAAGCTGTAGTATTACAGAACTGTTGTGTCGGTTTTGTTCTAAACAAAATACAATTGTGATTTTTTATTTATTTATTTAAATAAATGATCTAATAATACATAAAAATAAATTGTGACAATTTTGTTTGCTGTTGTAAACAGTACTTTACTATGCGTTTACTGTAATTGAATTACATAATTTAATGATTATGTAATTAAATGCTTTCTACACAGATATGGAAATGTTTTGTTTTTTCGTTCTTTGAAGAAGAAGAAAAAGTGTTTCTGGACAAATAGAAAATTTGATATTTCATTTTAACCCTCAACACTACTCAGTCAACTTTTTTATTACTTTTTGGAAAAATAAAATCAAGGGAACCTATTTTTGATTCAAGCTCATCAAATGCAAGTAATTGTAATCCCTAAAGTCAGTACACCCTTTCTTATTATATACTGGTCAGCCATAATATTATCTTCATTGACACGTGAACATTGAACACCAAAGGCCAGTCCAGAAATAAGCCAATGCAGCACAAATTGGCCAAAAAAATCAAAGCTGCCATGATAGAAAGACGCTAGAACACCCAGTGCACCACATCCTTCTGTATACAGCGTCCAGTTAGCAAAGAATCCACCAATCCAATGGTCCTACGGGTCTTACGAAAGCCACTGGGGTACAAGAAGACCTCAAAACGTAGGTGTTTATATGTTTATATTTTTTATCTTGATTTAGTCAGTTTATTTCTTTTTTTTGTTTCTTTCTCCACAAAGAAGAGACAAATCTGCTGTCCTCTGTGGAATCTGATCTACTAATAAATCAGACTAAACAATGAGCTATATCAATTTGGAAACTAATGAACTGACAACCCAGTGTATATGGCAAAAATATCGTCCTGATAAATTCTCGAAGGAAGGAGAATTTATCATGAAAATATATGGCACCCATGTGAATATTCTTTGCTGCACTCTGTGAAAGGGATTATTATAAATTTTGATTTCAGAAGAGAGTTTGCTTTGGAACGCAGAACCAGCACCAGACTCTAGATATGCTTACATAAACACTTTCATCATCATTCAGGGACCCTTGATGAGAGTTTTTCCCTCAAGATGGCAGAACTGTAAATGGTCTGTTTATGCAATAAACACTATAATAATATGTTTAGTCATTAGAAAATAATCCTGAAAGAAGAGTAAAGAAAGAAACCGAGGAAGAGAAAGAAAAAGGGAAGAATAGAAAATAAAGGAGTGAATGAGGAAGAAGTGGGGGGGGGATCACAAAGAAAAAAGAAAAGTGACAGAGAAATCAGAGAATAAAGCAAGCAAGCAAGCAATGGAGGAAAAAAAACACCCTAAAAAATGTTGGGTTAAAAACAACGCAGTTTGGGTTGTTTTTAACCCAGCTGCTGGATAAATATTGGCCCAACTACATGCTGGGTTAATTTAACCCAGCAAAATGGGTTATTTATTTAACCCAGCAAGATGGGTAAAATATTCAATCCAAATGCTAGGTCATATTTAACTATAATGCTGTGTTAATTCTACCTCACAAATAGGTTATTATTATTTTTATGTTTTACATGTCTATAGGTAAAACAGTTTAAACAGTTAAATTACTTTGATATACTGGTCTATTACAAAAAAAACTCTAAGTTTTGCAAACCATACATATATGCAATAAACCACACCCAATTAAATGTAAAAATATTTATATTTATTTTTCAAAAGCACAAGATCAGAAAATACAAAACAAGTTCAACAGTGACATCATTACGATACTATTACTCAGAAGCACTAATGCCTGAGAGCAGTGCTGGTCATCAACTCCTGTCACGTCGAGTGGGTGTTGTTGTTGTGCGGCATAAACGCAGGGGATCCAGGTTTTAACGGAAAACGATGTTTATTTCAAACACAAAACAGGGAAACTCAACAAAACAAATAGACTTTAAATGAAACCGAAACAAAAACACGTATAGACAAAACAAAAGACACTAGGAAACAGGCATACATGACTAATATAAATGAACAGTTGCAAGACAACACAGGAGAACTAAAACAACCCATTTATAATAAAACTAATAACCAACTCGGTTCAGGTGAGCGCCCCCTGGTCACCTGACCGAGTTGCCCCATGGGAACTGAAGTCTAAACAAAGGAACTACAACCGAAATTACAGGGCGCTTTGGCGCCCTCTAGGGGTTATCCCTGACATAACCCCCCCTCAAAGGGCGCAACTCCGGGGCGCCACAGGAGGTCCAGGGCATCCCCCCCAGGGTCCAATGTCCGCCCCTCTCACCCATAGGCTGGCACCTATGTCCTGTGGGCCAGGTGGCTTCATGCCCCCGTTGAAGCAGGGCGGCGGAGACGGAGGAAGCTCGCCGTCCTCTTTGACGCTGGGCGGTGAAGGCAGTGGGTGCTCGCCGTCCTCGGTGACGCAGGGCGGCAGAGGATGAGGAGGCTCGCTGTCCTCGGCGGCGCATGACAGCGGCGGCGGAGAAAGAGGATGGAGCTCGTGCTCCTCGGCGGCGCATGAAGGCGGCGGCGGAGGAAAAGGAAGCTCGCTGTCCTCAACGGCGTACGAAGGCGGCGGCGGAGGAAGAGGATGGAGCTCGTGCTCCTCGGCGGCGCATGAAGGCGGCGGCGGAGGAAGAGGATGGAGCTCGTGCTCCTCGGCGGCGCATGAAGGCGGCGGCGGAGGAAGAGGATGGAGCTCGTGCTCCTCGGCGGCGCATGAAGGCGGCGGCGGAGGAAGAGGATGGAGCTCGTGCTCCTCGGCGGCGCATGAAGGCGGCGGCGGAGGAAGAGGATGGAGCTCGTGCTCCTCGGCGGCGCATGAAGGCGGCGGCGGAGGAAAAGGAAGCTCGCGCTCCTCGGTGGCGCATGAAGGCGGCGGCGGAGGAAAAGGAAGCTCGCTGTCCTCAACGGCGTATGAAGGCGGCGGCGGAGGAAGAGGATGGAGCTCGAAGTCCTCAGCGGCGCATGAAGGCGGCGGCGGAGGAAGAGGATGGAGCTCGTGCTCCTCGGCGGCGCATGAAGGCGGCGGCGGAGGAAAAGGAAGCTCGCTGTCCTCAACGGCGTACGAAGGCGGCGGCGGAGGACGAGGAAGGAGCTCGTGCTCCTCGGCGGCGCATGAAGGCGGCGGCGGAGGAAGAGGAAGGAGCTCGTGCTCCTCGGCGGCGCATGAAGGCGGCGGTGGAGGAAGAGGAAGCTCGTTATCCTCGGCGGCGCATGAAGGCGGCGGCGGAGGAAGATGAAGCTCGCTGTCCTCAACGGCGCCGTGCAGCGTCGGAGGAAGAGGATGGAGCTCGTGATCCTCGGCGGCGCATGAAGGCGGCGGCGGAGGAAGAGGAAGCTCGCTGACCTCGGCGACGCATGAAGGCGGCGGTGGAGGAAGAGGAAGCTCGCTGACCTCGGCGACGCATGAAGGCGGCGGCGGAGGAAGAGGAAGCTCGTTATCCTCGGCGGCGCATGAAGGCGGCGGCGGAGGAAGATGAAGCTCGCTGTCCTCAACGGCGCCGTGCAGCGTCGGAGGAAGAGGATGGAGCTCGTGATCCTCGACGGCGCATGAAGGCGGCGGTGGAGGAAGAGGAAGCTCGCTGACCTCGGCGACGCATGAAGGCGGCGGCGGAGGAAGAGGAAGGAGCTCGTGCTCCTCAGCGGCGCATGAAGGCGGCAGCGGAGGAAGAGGATGGAGCTCGTGCTCCTCGGCGGCGCATGAAGGCGGCGGCGGAGGAAGAGGATGGAGCTCGTGCTCCTCGGCGGCGCATGAAGGCGGCGGCGGAGGAAGAGGATGGAGCTCGTGCTCCTCGGCGGCGCATGACGGCGGCGGCGGAGGAAGAGGAAGCTCGTCGTCCTCAGCGGCGCTGTGCATCGACGGAAGCTCGCCGTTCTCGAAGGCACTGTGCAGCGACGGAAGCTCGCCATCCTCGGCAGCACTGTGCAGCGACGGAAGCTCGCCGTCCTCGAAGGCACAGTGCAGCGACGGAAGCTCGCCGTCCTCGAAGGCACAGTGCATTGACGGAAGCTCGCCGTCCTCGAAGGCACAGTGCATTGACGGTAGCTCGCCGTCCTCGAAGGCACAGTGCAGCGACGGTAGCTCGCCCTCCTCTTCGCCGCATTGCAGCGGCAGCAGCTCGCTGTGCTCAGCGGCGCGGTGCAGCTGTGCTAGCAGCCCTTGGAGCCTGGCCACCTGCTCCCACAGGTCACGAATGCGCTCTTCGTTTCTCAGAGCGCATCGCCGAAAGCTGCTCCAATAACTCTGGGAGGCTGCTCCCAGCTGCACGTCCCGCTCACACTCCGCTCTTTTGCCGTTACGCCGTTTGGTTCCCCGGCTACCTTCCACGCCGGCTGCCCAAACTCCAAACATCGTTGCCCCCCCCAAAAAGAATCTCCCCGGGGAAGGGCTCCTCTGCTATGCCTCTTCTTAGGTCTTGCAATCTGTCACGTCGGGTGGGTGTTGTTGTTGTGCGGCATAAACGCAGGGGATCCAGGTTTTAACGGAAAACGATGTTTATTTCAAACACAAAACAGGGAAACTCAACAAAACAAATAGACTTTAAATGAAACCGAAACAAAAACACGTATAGACAAAACAAAAGACACTAGAAAACAGGCATACATGACTAATATAAATGAACAGTTGCAAGACAACACAGGAGAACTAAAACAACCCATTTATAATAAAACTAATAACCAACTCGGTTCAGGTGAGCGCCCCCTGGTCACCTGACCGAGTTGCCCCATGGGAACTGAAGTCTAAACAAAGGAACTACAACCGAAATTACAGGGCGCTTTGGCGCCCTCTAGGGGTTATCCCTGACAACTCCCAACATCAGGATGTAGGGGTTCGGCCTCGACACTTCAGTCTGCTGGAGATGCTCCACGGTGTCGGTTCCAATCTTAGAAAGAAATGAAAGTAAAAGTTTATGGAAAAATTGAGAGGGTTGGCTACTATGCATATTTGTAAGAAGATTAATGTTTTGTAACACCTCAGCTTTTTATATATGGTTGCTAACGCAAGCAATCTAGCTAAATGCTAGCGTCATGCTGGCACTACAGTTAACAGTTTAGCTTCATACACGCTGCAAGCATTCTACAAAGAAAGCTAAAAAGCTCAGACATTTTTGCAGTTTCTTTCATACACAGGTGGGGTTCTTTGGTTTGGCTAGCTAGCAGCCATTGTCAGATAAACTAGCATGCTATAGCACAGACCAGGCTGAAAGGTTGAGTGTAACGTTAACACAGTAACAGTAATAAATGTTACATACAGTGAACAAATTCAGTCATAGGTGAATGAAAGTGTGTATACAGACCTTATATTTAATGTTTACATTTCCTCTTAAATGCGTGAGGAGGAAGACCAAAACAGACACGAAGCTGACACAGCCTCTGAATACACCGGTGAACTTCGGGGGAGGGGCGGTCTTGTCTGTAGTTGTGAAGAATTCAATAAAAAAGGAGTGATAGAGAAATCAAAGAATAAATATAGGGAAGACGTAAGGATTTAGGAAGGAAGGAGGGCAAGAAAGAAAGAGAGGGAGAAGGAAACAATGGATGAAAGGAAGGGGATGTAGGAAACAGAATGGAAGGAAAGAAGGAGGAAAAAGAATAAATGTAGTGCATGCATAAATGTAGGGGAAAATGAGGGAAAGGAGGAACTATCAGAAGAAGAAAGGAATCAGTAAATGTAGCATGGACAGATAAAAGTGTCATTTCCTTTACACGGTTGTAAGCGCTTGAAGTTTTCTGCGTTCAGATGCGCAGCCCACATTGTCCTGTACACAGAATCACAGAAAGCATCTTCAGAGACCTAAAACACTTTAAGCTACAAAGACAATCGCTGTCGCTCACCTCTCTTCTATAATCGCTCTGAAGCAATGGCTCCCAAAAACACAAACATCTACAAAGAGCCGCCGCAGCGCTCTGTAATCCAAACAGGTTCAGTTGAGCGAGAGAAAAGGAGCAGAGGCACGCTGCGGAGATTCCCATCGTTTACACACAGATCTATAGATTAACCCGAGATCTCGTTTTGAAGTCTCGCTCTGGAGTGGTGTTTGTGTCTCGTGCCTTTATTGTGTAACAGCTTGTCTTCTTTGCGTCTGAGAGTCTTTCATAACCTCTGTGTGTCAGAAAGACAAACATCAAAACACTCCTTTTGTACAAAGACACAAGCGAAGCTGCCACAGCTTAATCTGGATGACAATAATGACCTAAAGGTACAGTAGCTGGTTTATTACCAAGTCGTGAACGTGCTCTATTCCTCACGGCCATGCTAACCGACAGTCTCCATTATTAAAGAGCTTCATGGGTGGATGATCAGGTATGAAAAGCTTCATTAGGAAGCCAAAGTGATGGCTCACCTCCGGGCACCTTTCAGGAAATGCTTATTCAGCTCATTATCACAAAGATGGATCCTGAGAATTGTAATTCCCAACGCTGTTGGAAATGCTCTGTACTAAAATGTGTGTGTGTGTGTGTGTGTGTGTGTGTGTGTGTGTGTGTGTGTGTGTGTGTGTGTGTGTGTGTGTGTGTGAAAGAGAGAGAGAGAGACATAACATCTATAGCACATTAATGCAATCATTTTGAATACTGCCTATGTATTTAAAAAAGTGGAGACCTACTGTACAAAAAACACACAGACACACACACACAGTGACACACACAGAGTCAAGCTAATCATAGTTAAATATAACAATTTACAGATCTCAGATTAAAATCAGATGTAGTTTTGATTGCTGTTTACTTTACTGTTGATCACTCGTATTATCCACAATCCCACTAAACCGCTCGCACTTCACTGAACCGAACAAGACAAAGCCGCAAATCATCACAGAGCTGCTACTGTTACCGAGATGCAACTCATCTGTAGCAACTCAGCCGTCAATCAACAGATTTACTAGGCGACGTCACCAAAGCATTTTTTGGTTTGTTTTTTGTGATTGATAATCACTAGTAAGGAACGATCATCTGTACAAAACAAGATCATGCTAAGACATAATGGGAAAAGAGAAATATGATAACGCGACTATGAGATAGAATAAAACGCCTGTGCAATCTTGTTTATTTTGTTTTCATGTTATTTGAAAGGTCAAACCATGCGAGACTCCTAACTGCTCTAGTCGTATTCCATTACAACCCTCTGGAGCTGAACTGAAGTCCTTCTGGGTTTTAAAGCATTCATGTTTTTGAGACGTCAAGCAGAAAGAAATCCACATGGCTGAATGCGGACTGGCACAAATTCTGCCTGAGTACGTACAGACAGACAGACGTACAGACAGACAGACGTACAGACAGACAGACAGACAGACAGACAGACGTACAGACAGACGTACAGACAGACGTACAGACAGACAGACGTACAGACAGACAGACGTACAGACAGACAGACGTACAGACAGACAGACAGACGTACAGACAGACAGACAGACGTACAGACAGACAGACAGACGTACAGACAGACAGACAGACGTACAGACAGACGTACAGACAGACGTACAGACATATGTACAGAAATTGATGGATAGACATACTGTAGATAGAATGACAGACAAATGAACAAATATACTACCAGTCAGAAGTTTAGAAACTTTTCCGAGTCCATGATTTTACCTGATTTTTATTTCTTTCTACACTGTAAAACAATGCTGAAGGCGTGCGAAATATAGAATAATTTCCTTTGAACAATTGATATTGAAACGGGTCTTCTACGTATCCTCTGTAAATCCTTCATAACGGCTCTAATCTGAGATGCTATTTGAGGTTAATTGGTGGTGATTTCTGAGGCTGGTGACTCTAAATGAACTTCTCCTCTGCAGCAGAGGTAAGTTTTGTTCTTTCTTTTCCTGGAAATTTCTTCATGAGAGACAGTTTCATCATGGTGTTTAAAATGTTTAAACATTGATGTTTAAATGCACTTGACACAATACTCTTCTTACAAGACCTGTGACAGAACATCTGACCTTCATGTCTTAAAATAACAACTGATTTATACCTTGTTATTTATTTACCCAATTCCATATGTGTGTTATTTCAAAGTTTTTACATTTCTAGTATTGTTCTAGAATATAGAAATTAAATCACACAACAAAAAGCGTTGCATTAGGAATGTGTCCAAACTTTCGACTGGTAGTGTAGATGGATAGATGAATGACGGAATGATGCATATAGACGGACAGCCAGAACGGCTGATAGATGGATAGACAGATGTCTGGATGAATCGATGGATAGATGGATAGATGGATAGATAGATAGATAAATAAACAGATGGATGGATGGACCAACAGAGAGACAGACAGACAGCTTGCCAGACAGACAGAGTCAGTAAAAAAAATAAAACGCTTAACACAGATGGATGCCATTGTGCAGACATTGTGTAGACACACAGACCGATACATGGACTGATAGACAGGTGGACAGATATAGATGGGTCGACATAGCACTATAGACAGACAAACTGATGTCCTGGGATGAATGGATAAACTGACAGACAGACAGGTGGACAAACAGACAGACAGACATTATTAATTAGATATTATATATTAGGCTTCAGCAGGAGAACTCCGTTTGATTCTCTCATCCATCTATTCATCCATCCATGTTTTTGTCTGTTACAGTTGAAGAATCCAAGTTGGAGTTAAATCTTTCTTACAAGCATGGATTCATTCAACTCCATGTTTAAATGATGCTATGGATGTGGGCTCGTCTCCAGCAGGAGAATTCAGTTGGATGGTTTGTGAGGACTGGGACATTTAGTGGGACATTTAACACCTCACTTCATTTGTCATCACTGTTACCGTGTAGGACTCGGCAGGTTTTTTTTCCCCCCTTCGCTGTCAGTCTACACAATGATACTCCTGAGCCTCGTGCACTCCTGCCCCATGTCCCATCACGCTTGAGTGTCTCATCTGGAGAGAATCAAAGTGTCTTTAAAGGCTTCACTGCACTCCTGGGGACCGTAAGGAGCGTTTAGCATCCTCTCAAGTGAGAAGCAGAGGTCACGAGATTGCATGAAAGGTAACAAAATGGGTAGAGGTCCGCGGAGTGCAGGTGAGGAGAAGAGAGAGAAATGAGAAACGGGTGTTTCTCTTAAACACAATGAGGGTGAAAAAAAAAAAAAAACATGAAGAATTGCCTGTCTCAGCTATTCAAAGGTAAAGTTTCAAGGTTTGGGAATATTTAGGTGTGTGTGCGCGCACGTGTGTATCAGTGTCTTTGTATGGATGTACAATGGGCACGCTTAATTAAAATGCTTCAAACTCTGAAAAATATGAAGTGTACCACAAAGAAGAAGATTCAAAAGAATAGAATCTAGTTGTAAAAATAAAAACTAATTTTAAAAAAGTAAAGCACAGAGCGTTTTATTTTCTGGTTTCCTTTTTTGTCTTATTCACAAAAGAGAGAAAAAAAAAATATATATATATATATATATATATATAGAGAGAGAGAGAGAGAGAGAGAGAGAGAGAGAGAGAGAGAACATTAACTAGATAAAAGTACTGTAAAACATGCAGAACTGATATTTAAAAAAAAAAAAAGGTTTTCGCATAAGAGGTTTTCCATAACTTTTTTTTTTTTTTGCAAGAAAGATATTTCAGAAAGCTCACATGTCTTGACTACATTCAGTGTAAAAGTGAAAACTGTTTAAATCGCATTACTTTAAGGTTAAGGCAAGTGCTTAGGGTTATATAAATGAATAGAATTCCAAATCCTGCTTGCTTTAATAAAGTCCCATATACACAATCAGATCAGCTCATAACTCTCCTCTGTATTAAACTGTAAAATAGGAGACTTGCAGTCGTAAATTCACGCACGCCCTGACCACGTGGAAAGCGAGTCTGAGGTCGGTCCAAGCTTAGAACCTCAAATATGTCAAAAGCGCTCGCCTGAGGCCCTGACGGCCCGCACGACCTCCTGAGATTCTCCGATTCCAGCTCAAACACAGACCATTTAAGCCTGAAAAATATCAACACCTCCACTTCTTAAACAGCGAGTGACGCCTGAAGAGCGTGAGGGGAGGGAATTCAATAGCCACATGGCTTTAGGCTGTGCGAGCAAAGCGGCCGCCTCCGATTAGCTCTCTACACCCGAGTGTGTAACCTGGGTGGTGTGAAATGGCAAGAATGTTCCAATCTGATTTGACATGTGGAGGAGATTGTTTCATTTATACCCCCCCAGTCTTTCCACCATTCATCCACGTCTTACTTTTCAGACTATTTCCCCTAGCTCCCTTCCATTCCATTCCATTCCCGTGTACTAGGGTACCACGGATGGCGTACAGTTTGCTTACTTTTTAAAGTAAAATGTACAAAATGCTAGTAAGCGGCTATCGATCTTGCTAGCAGGCCACCGTTTAACTAAATCCAGAATTACCGATTCACAGCCCCTGGATTCATGGCCCCTGGATATGGCATCCAATTTCCCAGGTGGTTGTCATTGCCTGAGCATTGTGGAGTGAAGTGCAGAGAAGACACACACCCATATGTATTTAGTCCGGTGAAAGGAAATACCACACTCGTGACATATTGGACTCCACACAAGAAATTCGATGAAACAAATCAAGAAATTAGTCAAATCAATATTCAATCAACGAGACGACTACTGCTGAGCTTTTCACTGTAAACATTAAGACGGATGAAATTGATGTGATGGAAAAGAAAACGGTAAGAGAATTCAAACCAAACCGCTGACACGTGTTCCCAGGATTTGAAGCGTCTTTTTTAGCTAGCCAAGAAATACAACCTGAAAAAATTCTGCAGTAGCTACCTTGGCTGAAAAGTAAACTTGGCTGTGTCGAATTATGTTTGTAGGCTTAAACTGCAACAAAGCATGCATAGTTATAGACTGCATTCTTCTGTTCATGACTCAGCACAATTCTTCCAGTTGACCAAAGACATCTGTTTGAAATTTACACCCATACACAGTATAATTTCTCCAATATATTGCATTTACACGTCCATCATTCCACATAGCTATGAGGTGTAGATATTGTATCTTCATAGTTCATAGTTTTCTTAAATGTTGTTCCATTAAAATTTGCTGCCTAACATTACTTACCTGCCAAGTCGCTGTTCCAGGAGGCTCTGCATTAGGCAAAGAAAGCAACTAAGGAGTTTTTTTTATTTATTTTATAAGACCCTACTCCAAAGCAATGGACGCACCAGGGTAAGAAGGGAAGCGCATGAAGCAATGCAACCATCATGCATAGTGGCCACTGTCCAAGCCCTCTGGAGGCAGTGTTATGATCTGGGGTTACTTCTCTTGGTCAGGCAATAAAATGATGTCCACTGATGATCTGAATGATCAGGTTATCACATTCACGGAGTTGTGCTTCCCTGATGGCATGGCCTTAATTTGCAAAGCAGTGGTTCTGGAAGCATGAAGAATCATTTTTACGCATGAAGTGGTCAACATGTGATACAATCCTCTCACCGTTCCTTGGTGGTTTAAGCGCTGACCAGTAAAGAAGCTTGAGTTTCTCAATGTGTGCCATTTCAGATGTTCTTCAAGTGTCCATGTGGGTTCTCCAAGTGAGTTCTCCAGTTTCCCACACCTCAAAAAAACAAGCTATCAGGTGGAGCGATTACTCCTTATTGCCCATAAGTGTGAAAATGTCCGCTTGGTGCCACTTCTTATCTGAAGTGCGTTTCTCCAGTATCTCAGTGTTCCCAATGATCCAGTTCAGTATGAAAAAGAATGAGTGAAAATTACTTTCTCTATTCCATCACTTTGGAAAATTTGCCCACAGCATACAGATTCATGTTGGAAGTATTAAAGAATTCCGCAACTATTCGTAAATTAGCCCACTGAGAACACGGGTTAAGTTGAGTTAATACAAATGTTGATTTTATGTCTGGCAGTCAGAAGTGTCTCTTGATGCATTATGTAGGAGAACCTCCAGAGTCATTTCAGGCCACAGGGGGTAGAAGTGTGAGTTTTTGAAGGCAGATGGCCCTAGCGGAGAAGGAGCCACACAATTTCATGGTGCGTTTTAAGCAGATGTGTGTGGTAACCAAAGGAAAGGGGGCTCAGGAGGCAACGACAGCCATGATTGATCTCCTCTGTATGGGCCCCGTTAAAAACACCATGCTGCACGCAGGAGCCTGGACCAAAGAGCAAGAACAAAGCACGCATGTAACCACGTACGTCAGCTTTTTAAACCCAGGCTCAAAGAGAAGGAACACGGCTGTCAGCAAACGGAAGACAGGAATGCGTGGGTTGGACACAAGAAAGACACAAAACATATAGAGAATGATGACAAAGTGAGTCCTGGGCAGTTTGACTGATGGTAATGAAACATGGCTACCTAAAGGCCATTCATTTTCATTCTCATTCTCATTCAAAGTGTGTCAAGCCTGCTGGCATGTTAAGTCTATTGGCAGCCTGTGCATCAGTTAATCAATCAACCAAGTGCATTATTAAGGTCTTAATTAGCAGTTTGGTAATAGCTGAGAAGAAATGCACGATTACAGGAAACCGAAGAGCAAAACACACCGAATGTAATCAACAGTCAGGTTTATTTTAACGTCAAATTCAAATTTTAGAATGTTAGGCTTTAAGGTAACCATTGGAGCATTTTGTAGAGACGAAAGAAGTTTAATTTTAAATATCGTAGCACTGACATGAAAGGTTAATATATTATTACATTATATCATAATTATTAATTATTTAAAATTATGGTCTTACACTTGATAGTTTGTAGAAATTATTTTATACTGTTTGATTTAATGTGTATGGAAAATTGCTAAGATTAATGTAAGACTTGGGGATTTTTAAAATGATTGAATATGAAAATCCAAATCCGACCATAATGAGTTTGCTCATTATGATTCAAAGAAGGGCAGCTTCATAGCACGTTCACAAGGTTCCTATTCCCCAAAACAGAATTTTCAAACATATTTTAGAATTTCCTACAACTACAATGCAACAATTTGTTACACCACTTTATAAGCAAACAAAAGAGTAAATACAGTAGGTTAGATTGGACAAATAAACATACATTAAAGTGTAATATCTAGGTTATATTAAATAATATTTAATGATGTAATTATCTTTGCAGTATGAAATATTAAGCTCCCAATTTTTTATCAAATCAGTGAAAGATGATGTTTGTTTTGGGTTTTTTTTTTAAACTCCTTTCTAGCTAGTAGTGTATAATGACTTGTTTTGTATAATGACTCCATTTTGGTGTTTTGTACTTTACCAGAGAATGGATGCAGAATTTCCAAGTTCGGTGTATCACCATGATAAATACATACATATACAGTATTTGCATTACTTAGTTATAGTGCTAGTACTGTTACAGGGTACTGTTTATATTAACATTTTGCAAATTATTCCAATTATTATCTATAATGCATACAGTAACAACATACAGTATATAAAACTCTTGATTCTGATTGGTCAGGCGGTCTTACTATATATAATTTCTTCTTCTAATATGTTATTGTCTCTATACTTAATATTTAAGCTGGGAAGAAATTGTCCAGTTTTTATTGATCATATGCAACGTATTAACTCCCACCACATATTAAAAATTTTCCTTCATGCATGGCCTGTACCTGCCACTTCTCTCCTCACAGACATATGTGTAGGCAACTGGATACAGATGAGAGGAGTATGGTCAGCCCTTTATGCAGCATGAATTGGACGTATAAACCATCATATACCATAGTACTAACATGGTACTTCAGACATCATGTTATGCACCATAAGACTTTATAAGTATCAGGATAGGTACTTTGGCACTTCATTGGGTATCATGATAATACTATGGTGTGTACCACTGCACTTTGGTGAATAACTTGGTACTTACCACAGGTGGTTACTAAAGTTCAGCAGGTTTCTAAATGGTATGCTATTATAGTAGTAGCCAGTGTAGTATATACAGTACATAATGTGTATAAACATACAGTATTTTTGACAGTGTCTTGGTCCGTGTTGCATGTACATTGTGCATGATAGAACCATGTACCATGCTACAGCATATTGCATGTACTATTTTATCAAAGTATAGTGCCATGTTGCCTAGTGTGGTACATGTACTATATCAGCAAATAAGTACCACAATATTGTCAAAACTACCACCATGGTACTATATAACATGGTACCGATACCATCAAACTACCTGTAAAATTTCTTATGGTGAAAATCGAAGTGTGGATCTGCTAACACAGCAAGGCAGTTATCCAAAATTTCTGACATCCTAGAAATCAAATCTGATCATCATCTGGAAGCCAGTTGGTCATTTGTGTGATTAATCAAGGGTCGAGTCCCTGTTCAAACTGCACGCCAAAATGACAACTGATGGGGCTGAAATTTGAATTTGTGCATGTCTGCCTGGCCTTACACAGGAGCCGATATTTAATTTTCTGTGAGGATATACTGTACTTATTTAGCATTTATGGAAGGAGTCTCCAGTGTCAGCATTTTGTAACAGTCAGAGATAAAGTGGTAACAGTAAGTTGTGAGTACATTGTGCTTTCTTTTTGCCTTCTTAACTTAAAAAGAAAGAAAGAAGAATCATTTCCAGCTAATAAGTAATAACATTTAATGTAACGACATACAAACAGACAAAAGTAACATCCTCGATCAATTAAAAAAAACTGCCTTGCTGTGATACAAGGGGAGTAAAACACTTTGGGACATGCTGTCATTAGAAACTCATCATCAGCTTTTGATGTCAGCTGTATCCCACCACCTTTTCTATAACAGCACCACTACTCGTGTTTAGTCCTTTACTTCACCATTAGACAATCACAGTGCTGACATCATGCCCTTTGTGACTGTTGAATCCTCTGGGTTTGGATGGACCGCAGTTCAGTCCACTGTGACGGTCGAGTTTAATCAGTGCAGTAATCAAGGGTGGACTTCCTCTGATCAGTCAGCTCGGAGGTTTCGGCTCCTTCACATGAAAAGCAGGCTTGTCAGGAAAGAGAGAAAAGGAGGTACAGATGAATGGCTTTCAATTAATCTAATTCACCATGCCGTTTCCCCTGAAAGGTAGGAATTTCCCAGTGGGTGAGCCAATAGCGTGCTGGTGATGCACGATCGATGTGATTCATTGGTTGCTAAAAATGTAACAGATGTTTCATCAGAGACACATTCGTCTTGTTCAGCACCTTTCCGCCCCGCCAGAATTTGGTCATTTGGGGCTCCAGACTCTGAATATGGACTTGGATGAAATCAAACATAATTCGATTAGGAGATTTTGTACAGATAATGCTAGATTTACGCTCTAACTTTCACTAAGGTGGATTTAGAGAACAACCACTAAACCATGATGCAATAATTAAAATGTTAAAAGACGACTCACATGCTGATGTTCCTTTATATTTTACAAATTCAGTGCAAGTGGAATTGATGCATTAGGGGTCTCTCTCTCTCTCTCTTTCTCTCTCACTCTCTGTGCTAATAACACGTTTCTACATGATTCCAGGTTGTCCTTTAAGAAGTTTACATGTCCTTGTTGTTCTTTGATACATCACCCTTTATTTAAAAGGAAACGTGGAATCTCCCACATTCTTGAACCCATCCCTTCTTTTAACAATCTGATAATTGACAGGCCCCTCGTCTTCCTTCGCGCGGATCTCAAACCCACAAAAACAGGTGTCTGAATGACGAAATGAAATTATGTAAGTCTGATTATGTATGTGTGAATGTCAGGGGGAGAAGGAGATTAATGAACCATACACAAGTCAACTTGTGCAAAATTTCTACAAAAAAGTTGCACTTGTGGTACTTCAGGTTTCTTTTTTTGTCGTAGCAACTCAGTTAGGATTGAGGTGAATCCTGAGCCCAGAAACACTCCTCATTTACAAATACATTCAAACCTAGGGGTGATTTCTCAACAATCCACCTACCGTCATGTTTGTTTTTTTTTTTTTTTTGGACGCAAGAGGTGATTGGAGAACCCAGACGAACACCACACGTTCTTTTTAGAATTTTAAATAAAAGAAGCAAAAGCAACACATTCTTGACAATAACAGGACACAATTTGCTATTAAGATTAACTTCTTATACATTTTATAGATAAGAATAGTAAGTATGTACTTATTCCCACAAATCAATATTTGTGTGAATTTACAGTATTTACAGTAATTTACAGTCTTGTGCCTGGTTAGGACCGGGGTGGGAGCAGACAGACAGACAGACAGACAGACAGACAGAGACAGAAAAACATTATGGCACTGTGCAAAAGTTTGGTTGTGCAAAAGGGTTAGGGTTAGGGTTAGGGTGTTCCAGAGTCTCAGATTCTTAATCGGCTCGTTAGATCTGATGCATGGGAACAGTCGTCATTAGTAAATGCCAGTTTCAAAGCTTTACAAACACTTTGACTCTTCAAACCAGACTTTTCTAAAACACTGTGTTAACATCTTTTCAATTTAAAAAAAAATCTGTTATTTAAATTAAGGTGTGCCTAAACTTTTACGCAAGAGTGTATATAACTCGTAGCCCCTTACTGAAAGCCATTTTTAGGGTTGAGAGTAAATAAGTCCAGATGAAAGTGTCTGGCAAGAAATGACTGACCTGTCTTGAAGTCCACAATCACCACAGACTGCGTCAGTTTTACTTGGGCACATGAGTAGTGTAGTTATTTCTGCAATTTTAGAGTTGTTCAAATCTGTTATATTGTATCTGTGATTTGTATAACCCATGCATATTTTTACATTGATCTACTCTGTATGCTTTCAATATAATGACAAGGAGAAATAAGCCCTGGGTAATGCATATCATATATACAGCCATAGCATTAACATTCATTATCAATTACTGTATATACCAGTAAACTGGTGGCAGGATCATGCCCAGCCATGGCTTACCCGTGACTACTGGGATCAAAGGTCAGCCCGTCCGATATGATCACACAGAAAAGCCAACGTGGCACAAATTGCTGTCAAATCTGGCCATAACAGTAAGGCACCAGGACACCCAGTGCACCACAACTCACCATCTATGGGGACCAGCTCACAATTTGATTACCCATGGGATGGGCTGTGCCTGTCTTGCTGGAACAGGTTTGGTTATCTTAGCTATAAGAAAGAGAAATTGTAATGCTACAAATTCTGTACAAATCTTCCAACTGCGTG
This sequence comes from Clarias fuscus, assembly GCA_030347435.1. Lineage (NCBI taxonomy): Eukaryota > Metazoa > Chordata > Actinopteri > Siluriformes > Clariidae > Clarias > Clarias fuscus. The sequence continues at coordinate 5,555,578 of CM059220.1, read as the reverse complement.
GTAGCAGGTTGCCATACAGTTCCGACAGTCAGGTGTTCACATATTTTTGGCCAAATATTGTTAATTGTGTTTTTTTAAAAAACACTCATACTTATGTGACCTACTAATCCTCAAGCAAGCACAACAAGAAGATAAAAAAAAAATGAAATGAGAATTTGTGGAACTTTTATTGTGATGCAACTGTATACAGTATGTGGATCATGAAGATCAGTCGTCTCATATGAGAAACCTTTCTTCCCATTGTGACTCGATCGTAACCACTACAGACATCCTTTGCCAAGTCCGCTTAAAATAAAAACAGATGTCCGGAAATCGTATCCCACCTGAACTGTATTTTTAGTGTGTCCCATTTCTCAAACATGCAGTAGCGTATGGTGCAGTATAAAAAGTCAGTGCAGTCGAGGTTTTAAGAACTGCTCGCACATTTCTGATAGTAAAGAAATAAATATATTTTACTGTGTAGTATAAGCAGGGAAATATTTGACACTGGGACAGAGCCAGGATCTGCTTGACTGCTTTAGGAAAATAGCCGAGGGCTAGCGGACAAAGAACAGTGCCTGGAGTAATATCATTATAAATTAGGGGCAATTAGAAAAGAGAAACGGATAGATCTCTACGGTTAATAAGGCAGGAAGGAAGAAATGCTAAATTTGGCTGGACTTCTGCCTTGATTTTGTTTTTTTTTAAAGAAAGGAGCAGTAACTAGGCTGATTTGTACAGGAGTAATTTTACATGAGGGACTGGGATAGTTCCATCAGTTGCAGGTGTTTCTCGGTTATTTCTTTTCCATCCGGATTGGCCATGTCAGTGTTTTCTGCCTCCTCCCCTGAGAAAATTACACACCAAATTACTGTTTTTCTGTTCTTTTTTTTTTTTTTTAACCACCTCTGCAATAGTCGAACCATTTTATCCTGATTTAAACAGACACCTTTGTAATCTTGCAAGCAGATGCTGTCTCTTGGATTGGAAGAAGAAGAAAAAAAACTTTTGGACTGTTGCTTCTTGGCATGCATAGGTCATGTGGGTGAAGAAAGTGTCTTACTTATGGGGTTTCTGTCTCCATACACACTATACATGGAGCCCACTTACAGACGAAATAATAATAATAATAATAATAATAATAATAATAATATTATTATTATTATTATTACTATTAACAACAACACATGCCATAATATCATGCATTTTACATTTTAATAAATAAATTATTTGTCCATCATTACTTACCTTTAATTATGTAACAATTGATACTGACCATAAGCCCATGAATATGTAAGCACCTCTTCCATTCATTTGCAGTCATTGGTATATGGACTTTTACATTATAGAGAGTTTTTTTTTTTTGGGGGGGGGGGCTTGGTGTGTTAAGCCTCTGTTAAGTTACTGGTCAGAATGTCAGTGGTTCGAGCCCCAGCTCTGCCAGGTTGCAAGGCCCTTAACCCTATCTGCTCCGGGGGAGACGTATAAATACATAAAAATGGACAGTCCAGAGACTTTACTGGCTGTCTGGAATTTCCTTCGGTATCAATAAAGTATGTATGCATCTATCCATCTGTCTGTCTGTCTGTCTGTAGTATAATGGCTGACCCTGTGATTCGATCCCAGCCTACAAAAGCTGGCATATGTAAACAATAAAGAATTATACACTGTGTATCTGTGACTAATAAAACCTGAACTAAACCAGAGATATTTATGTAAAGGAGACATTAAAATCTCATTCCAGACATCACAAAGACAAACTAAGCTTGTCTGAATAGGTCTAATGTTGGATAGACCCTGGTGTGATTTTTAAATGGCTCACCAAACTGATCATGTTTGCTTAACTGTGATCAACCAGTGACAGCGCCTCATGATCATTAGCAGTTTCTCCCATTCCCTTAAGGAGAGACCTATTGTTTTCTTTTGGCACAAGGTTCGTAGATTCACTGAAACTTGGCATGAGCAAATTTCTATTTTTCAGAATTGAATTCTTTCCTCAAATCTGATTGTATGAAAAGGTTTAATCAAGAGAGTTATGGTTGGACTTTGTTCAACGTGATATACTGTATGTAAAAGCTATGAACAACTCCACCCTCTGGGCATCTGACATCGTTACAGTATGTCTGAAAAATTCCTGTTTTGATTAACAGACTGAAAGAAAATGAGAGATCAACAGAAAATTAAGTGAAAATTCTGATGAGATTGGTTTGGATGGCAAGACGGCAATACCGCCCTGGAGGACGAGAGTAAGAGCCTGGCATTGTCTTAATCCAGCATGTAGTTGGTTTGATGATGTACAAGAAAGCAAATACAGTCTGCAATTACACAGTCCAGACACTTTCCTGGCTAATTTAGGCTGGAACATGAACGATGTTATAATAACTAAAGTGTCTGACGAGGATCAGCTCAGGAAATCTCAAAATGAACCAAAAGCTGCGACTAGTGTAATTTGTCATATCCACATCATGGAGACTGGCAGATCTGGAGAGAAGAGATCAGACTCTGTATCTATTTATGACAGACAGATCAGGATGAAGTGGAGGAATGTGGGAGCTCTCCAAAAGAAAAAAAAAGGCCACAAGCAAAAGGACGCAGTGAGGACGGCTCATTTCCAGCCATAGAAACCGGTGCTGTCGGATACGCACATGTGAAAATTCATCCATGTATTTACGCATATGGGGCAACTGAAGAAGAGGAATTAGGAGCCCATCTGTTTTGTCCATCTGTCCATCAATGTCTGTACAGTCGTTCAGTGTTCAGTCAGCTACGATTATTATTTTGAGATGATCGCAGCTACATTAAATATCTATATTTGAAGCACTGGGAAGAGGAATGTACTGCAGGAGAACAGAAATATGTCCATGCTTTATATAGTTTTTCATAATGCAAATATGAAAAGTTGGATTACAATTCGAAAAGAAGAATCTAATTTAATCATTCTGACTGGTGATTGAAAATATGTTGCATTGCTTAAACATGGAGGAATAAAGAAATACTAATAATCCATAAATGTTGCTTTTACAAGGGGTTCGGTTTTGAATTATTTTTGAATGTACATTAGCATTTCCTCAGCTCTTATAATAAACAAAGTGGAAGCTAAAGCTAGAGCATGATTTGATTTTCTTCGATTGCTTGTGTAAATGTTAAGTCTTCATATTAACCGTGGCAATATATAACCTTGGCAACTTGACATAAACTATGTCATACGGATTTTTATGGATTTTCGACTACGTTGCATTTTCCTACAGTTTAGATATCTATTGAGGGTTGGGATAACTCAATAGTTAAGGCATTGGAGATGGCTTTGAAGCTCCCAGGTTCAAATCCCACGACTACCAAGTTCTCCCTTTTGGGCCCTTGAGCAAGGCCCTTAACCCACAACTGCTCACATGTATAACGAAATACAAGTGTAAGTCACTCTGGATAATGGTGTCTGTTAAATGCCTAAATGTATAGATATCTATTGTAATTTATTACAATAATGAAATACAATTATAGTTGGGTTCAAGTTCAGCCACTCACTCACTTTCTATACTTATTCTGTACAGGGTCACTGGAGCCTATCCCAGGGGACTCGGGGCACAATTCATGGCACACACACATACTATGGGAAATTAGGAAATGCCAGCCTAATCTGCATGTCTTTAGCCTATGGAAGGAAACCAAAGTACAGTACCTGGAAGAAACCCACCAAGCATTTGATGAACATGCATCATCCACGAACACAGACCCGAAGGCAGGACTCAAACCCTTGATAGATGTGAATACACACAAGGTCACAAAAAGACTTCGGGATCAGTTTTTCACATGTCATTGCGTCAACGTTTCATTGGGAACCCTGCTATGATTTTAACATATGAAGACACCATACAGTACAAACAAATGAAGAGACCCCTCACATGTCCACCCATTAGATCTGCCCAAAAGTAATGTATATGGATATTCATCATTACACAGTCTTGCATTGAGGTGTAAATTAAAGATCTACATGTCATGTGTATTATTATTATTATTATTTTTTAAAGATACCTTTCTATGTTCTGTATTCACATGCTGTTCATGGTTATTACATGCCAACAGGATCCACTGAACCTCCTTTGTATTGTAAGTAACTAATGTATTTTGCCCTCCTGTGCCCACAGGCCTGCACATATGGCCGCCTTTTTCCTCAGCCACAGACAGAAACAGGAAGAGGTCCCCTGTAGCCAGGAAGTGCTCATCAGACACCCATATGTCCTCAATGCCCACATTCACATGCATCTCCAAAAGCTACACAGAGTTTCGGATTGTTTGTATCCTGTTTGTCTTCCCATAATGAGAAACCTCTTGTTTGGAGGTCCTGCAGGAAATTAGTTGAAATAACAGGGAGAAGAGGCACACGGAATGAAATGACATCATAGAAGGAGACATCCTTCCTGGTATGTGATAAATTTAGGTTATAAACAACCAGTGATGTTTCAAGCGATTAAACAGAAACAGATTTCTCATGAGGTTAATACTGTATAGTTGGTGGATCCAACACATCTGAAATCCATCCAGTTCTGTGGAAGCTATGGGGTGATGACATACCTTTAGTTTTATTTTTTGTAAAAAAAAATAATAATAAATAAAAAAAGGCTAAATCAAGTGCAATTTGTTTTAGCAAACAAATTGACAAGCAAACAGTTCCCATTTACAAAAATGGAGAGAAAAAAGTTCACAAAATCATGTTTTGTTTATCATATCATAACATCTCAAACTTTACAGAGATATTCTATATAATGTGAATATGGATAGAAATGTATAGTGTAATATATAAAGAATTACAAAGACAGCTAGCAAAGCTTGTACAACATCTACCATTTTTCTACCAAGAGGAACAGTTGCTACACACCAACATTAGACAAAAAATTATAAGATCGTTTTATGATTTTAGATGACACTAGCTTTGTGTGTTAGTACACAGCAAATTCATCAGTGTTGTTTTACCACTTAGAATGTGTAATTGACATACAGTATAACAGTGTTTATATGGGAGGCACTGTGGCTTAGTGGTTAGCACCGTTGCCTTGCACCTCCAGGGTCCGTTTTTGATTTCCACCTCGGGGTCTGTGTGCATGGAGTTTGCATGTTCTCCCCTTGTTGGGTTTCCTCCGGGCACACAAAGACATGCAGATTAGGCTAATTGCTGTTCCCAAATTGCCCATAGTGTGTGAACATGTGTATGTTGTATGTATATATAGTGTGTGTACAGTACAGGACAGTGGAACCTTGGATTACGAGCATAATTCGTTCGAGAAGTGGGCTTGTGTTCCAAAACACTCGTAAACCAAATCAAACTTTTCCATAAGAAATAATGAAAACTCAAATAATTCGTTCCACAGCCCCAAAAGATAAATACAGAAAAATAATTAAGACAATATATAAAGTAAAAATAAAACAAATTAACCTCCACTTTACCTTTAAAAAAAGTTAAAATAAATTCCAACAGATAAGTGTTTCCGTTTGTGTGCGCAGGCGCCGTGTGTGTGTGTGTGTGTGTGTGTGTGTGTGTGTGTGTGTGTGTGTGTGTGTGTGTGTGTAATTAGCCCCTTCCCTCGCCTTACACGGTAAAACTCCTCCTCCCTCCCCCCACCTCGCTTTTTAAGTTTCACAACACACACACACACACACAATGGAAACACTGTTTTAACAGGAAAAAAAGAAATCTCTCTAATGACACTCGCGTGAGCGCACATTAAAGGAATCACTGCTGTAAAAACAAACAAACAAATGAACCAGCACCTTACCTTTGAAAAGAATCACAACATAGCAGAGTTTCTGTGTAGAGCAGTGTGTGTGTGTGTCAGTGTGAAGCTGGGGAGGGGCGGGGTGTAAAGGCGAGAGTGTGTGTGTGTGTGTGTGTCGGTATCAAAAAACTCGGCACTCGTAAACCAAGACATGTTCGTTTTTCAAGTCAAAATGTATTAAAAATCTTTGCTCGTCTTGCGGAACACTCGTAAACCGAGTTACTCATAATCCGAGGTTCCACCACGGTTGTAAAAATAGGAATAAACACAATTGTCACCATTGGCCTCCATGGTGCCTAGTTGGAACTAGGGAGGTTCCTGGATTGATGGATGGTCCAATTAAACTCAAATCAACTCTGAAAATGTTAACTCAACATTTGAGTTTTTATTGTGTAGTATGGTAGTGATGTAGGATTTGGGACAAACCACTAGGACTTTTTTTTTTTTTTTACCAACTATTGTTCTTTACTCCATGTAGGTCAAGCAAGCTATCTATCCATGTACTTACGCTATGTCTCATGTGGCCATGGAAACAGCTAAAAGGGGGATCAGGCACCACATACAGTATATCACACTATCTAGTTAAAAAAGTGCTAAATATGGATGCCCCTTCAGGGTAGAGGACAACTTAAGCTAACATGACAGGGAGCTTATGAGTTAGCACCTTAAAATCTGTAAAAAATAATGAGAACCGAAAAGACAGATGCAGAGGGCAAACACCCCAGCTTCTATGCATCACCTGTGACTGAAATGGATTTGATTAGATTAGAGAGCAAGGACATGGCAGCCTGGTTAGACATGTCTATGAAAGAAGACACAAGGACTCAGTGGCATCTTTATAGTTCATCGTTACATGCTCAAGATTTAAATGTTTCCTACATAGCCCTAAATGTTTTTTTTTCCTTCATCTGAAATGTATTGTTCTCTTTTGCTGTTTATTGGATTAATGCCTGAAGCAATAAAACTTCACTCAATAAACCTCCACTGGGAATTGTTTCTTCACAGAAACAATAGCACGGCCATTAAAGTGCTCTCTTATCTATACTGTACTGTTTTTGTGTAGAAAAAGGTTCCATTTGCTGTCCACCATATATTTGTGACAGCCTGGGTATGCCCTTTATTAAGTAAATAAGGTTTAGGCAAACATCAGGATTGTCTGTAACATACTTTGATATCACAATAAATCAATCATGGTTATTACATGTTAATTTTTTTTTACTTTTTTAAATTTTATTTTAAATCACATTCCATAATAAAACAACAAAAAAAAACACATCTTTTACAGTTTGTTGACGGTCACTGCAGTTTCCCCAGCACTCATGGACATTTAAGACAAGTCACTGTCACAAATCACTGAAGTAGTAGGAGTGCTGATGATGCAATGCTAGCTATTCATTTTACACTGAATAACACAAAATATTACAAAATGCACACATGACCACAATTTTGAAAAAAAAAAATTATATATATATATATATATATATATATATATATATATATATATATATATATATATATATATATATATATATATATATATATATATATATATATATATATATATATTCCACGAATGAATTTGGCTCATACAGTCACATTTCTAATTAACACTCCACACAGATTTGTCCACATTATAATACACACCTCAGGCTGCATAATGACCTCTTAGATAATAACAGTGGGCAGACTACTGAATACATTAATGGGCAACTATTTATATGCTAAAAGCTGTGTGTTTTAACAGTTTGCGTCTTATACAGAACGTCTGCAGGACAGCATTTCTCCTCTAGCTATTTATCCACTTCCCTCATCCCTACCAAAGCCATCCAGATGTTCCCGCAGCTAAAACAGAGAACCATAGTGAAACACTTGAATACAAATCTTTTACTAAATATAAATATAATTTTTTTAAATGTCCTTGACAAAACTCTGCTCTCAGTTCCAATAAGAAAGAGAAGTTTCTGGTGCTGGATGACTCCGGAGTTGCCCTGGGCTAAATCCCAAAACGTCTTCAGATCTTACTAACATTAGAGTCCAGCGTGCTGCTGCAAATATGATACAGATGTTTTGGACTGTCCAGTGCGCCTGATAAGCTCCGAGATGTTAAATAGGCTGCAGGCTGTACGCATTCATATGTTGCTAATAAGTCCCTGTTTGCATGTTTAAGGCTTATCGGGGTGGAAGTGGATAGACTTTAGGAGGCAGATATGAACTATTCTTTGAACGAACAGGATTAAGAATCGACTATGGAGGTGGTGACTATGGAGGAGAGCCTGAGGCAGGACGAGTGGCTGAGTGGTTTGCATTACACGATCAACTGCTTTTCCAACTGTACGCTTCATCCCTACCTTTGGGAGATCCAGAGGAATGAGGAGATAGGGTTCTCAGCTACGGTCAGGTCAAATACAGAGAACATATGCTCCTCCTGTGTGTGTGTGTGTGTGTGTGTGTGTGTGTGTGTGTGTGTGTGTGTGTGTGTGTGTGTGTGTGTGTGTGTATGAGAGATGGACAGTCTGTGAAATGGAACACCATGTGAATGCGCTGACGTAAATTACGACCAGTTTCCGAATTAAAACAACAGCGGTCTGTAAAATAAAGTTATAGGATTTTCCTCACTTAGAGATGAATGGCCACGCAAAGAGCCGAATGCTTTTTAATCTATAACAGACTGACAGCCTCGCGCTCATAACGACCTGACAGAACACAAAGCAGGATGGAAAAAGCTCAGTGATTTTATAAGAGCAAGCCTTAAACAGGCACGCAGCTACTAGCTCCTGCAGGGCCAAGGGGCTTCCCCGACCGTTTCCCACTGGGGAAGAAACATAACTAATGCCATTTCAGTGTGGAAGATTAGAATCGTGGCCGTACCCGTGCACCCTGAAATCACTGGAAAATACAGGACAGAGAAAATACAGCCTCGAAGAAGCGATTCAAAAACGGAGGCTCGGGTGTGGTCGAGGGAAGCAATTAGTTACCGGAAAATTGTGCATTTATGTGGGTTATGATGGAATTATTATGTTTTTTTTTTTTTTTTTAAACACGATAACTTGTCACAAATGTTTCAGTTGATTTGGTTTTTATTGTTCCAAACTGTATCAAACAAATGAAAACACTGAAACCTTTATCCCATTATAACCAGTTCATTTTCTGCATATTGTTGGTTCTTTTGCAGTGCCCAGTTCAGCAGGGACCCGGTTTTGCCACATCCAGCAGATCCTAATAATTCTATTAGATCAGGGATCTTCAGCTGCAGTCGTGGAGGGCCAGTGTCCAACACAGTTCGGTGATTCTTCTGCTCAAACACAGCTGATTTCATTAATCTGTTAATTACAAGGTTCAGTGGGTGTGTTTAGGTGTTGGTGAATTACAAGCTACGCTGAACACTGGTCCTCTAGGACTCAAGCTGAATGTGCTCCCTATTTTAGATTTTAAAAAAAATAAATAAAAAAAACAATACTTTTTTTTCCCCCATTCTCTCTTTACTGTACCACAACTATTTCAGTTCTTACGTTTTCTATAAAGAAACGTCCTTAAGAGAAAACAACCTTCTGGCACGATGTAACTCAGATCGAAAATATGAAAGATAGATATCAAAAGATTCCTCTTTTTGCATCAGTGCTACAGTTTCATCAGCCTTATTCAGTAGAGACCCTGCAGTCATGCTACATTTGTATAGTTATATATAAGAAAAGGTGAGGAGAAGAAAAAGAAGAGAAGTGCAAGGAAATATGGAACATGGAAATATTACAAAAAAAGTAAAGATATCATGGAAAGGATAATTGAAGAGGGGAAAAGGAATGAAAAGGAAAGGAAAATGGGAATATTAGTGCTTTGTTTTGGTTTTTAATAGAAAGGATACCATGAAAAAAAAAATAGTTTTAAGGTAAAATTAAGGAAAAGTAAAAGAAGCAAAGTAGGGAACAGAAGAGGGATGAAAAAAAAGTGTAGGAAAGCAAAAGAAAATGAAAAGGAGAGAACAGGGAACGTTGGAAGAAATTGTACAGTATTAAAGAGAAAAGATGAAAGGAAAGGCAAAAGGAAATGAACTGAAGTGAAAGGAAGAGAAGACATGAAACGTAAGGAAAGGACAATAAAAAATGGAAAGAGGAAAAAAGAGGAGACGTGAAGGAAAGTAAAAGAAGAAAAAGAGATCAAATGAAAAGGAAATGAAATGAGAACTTGCAGTAAAACATGAGAAATCAGCGAGATAGAGTGCCGAGAGATAAATGCGATGAGGTGCACAGTGATACACTATTAAACACGTAGACGTACAGCATAATTAGCCATCTGAGAGAATTAAAAACACCACCTGAAATTCAGCAGATTCTTCAGATAGATATGTACTGGAGATTTTATTCAGCAAAAAGAAAGAGAGCTGCTTTCCAAATGCTCGGTTGCACTCAGGCAGAAACATTGTTCCTCTGCCGGTCTCCTTCTCCGGAATTTCCACCGCTGCTGACGTGAAACCGGAGCAGCTGCATGAAAAGCAGAAAAAAACATCTCGTGTGACAAAAATCCTTTCAAAAGTAAACAAATAAATAAATAATACTATTGCGGGCAGCATTTCCTTCATAATACAATCAAAAGTTTGATTTTTAAAAAAAAAGGTATTAAATTAGGTCAAAGTTTGTTTCGAGGCCTGTCAGTGCCTTTCAGCCCAGTGGTTTATGTTGAAGGTTTACCAAACTATTTTTTTTAAATATATCAGTAGAAATATTATGCAAGGTATTCCCACTTTTTTTCCCCAAGACAAACTATTTGCTGATTCATGCCTAATCTAAAACTTTCCCACTTTTTTTTTTCCCCCCCAATGCAAATGAGCCAGGAAAATTCAGTTCACTGCTTCATGTTTGGAACCAAGAACTAGTGGTTAAGGACCGGTGGTTAAATTATTTCTTCAATTATATTTAGCAATTTGAAGAAACCAAACTGTTTTTTAGAAATAAAAGACATGAACATCTAAGGGAACCGTTGGGGGGGGGGGGGGGGCGGCATAGGGTGCAAAATAATCAAAGTTAACTGCAATAAATAATTCATGACAATATGGTAAACGAGTAAACAAAATGCACTTCACTGGCTTATTTCTACATGAATGATGGATATTTTTCCAGAATCAGGAACAAAACCTCACAAAGCAATCATAGAATGTCACTGTCGGAGGAAACCGGGAATTACACCTCCAGCCCTGGAGGTGCAAAACTACAGTGCCAACCACTGCACCACCGTTAAACAGCTGAAGAGAAATGAAAGACTCTTGGATATGCGGATAGAATGCTATAGATCAGGCAAATACTTGTTGACATTTTGATTATACACCAGTTTAAACGAGTCTGTTTTAATGCATTTAACAAGCTACAGTAGGCATACGTTATTATGCTGCATGCATGGTAAATTGTACGCGATCATAAGCAAAAAAAAACTACTACTTCTAAACTCATCTTGTTTAATGAGTTGTCTTTTAGTTTGGTAAAAATGTAAATTTATTTTTATAATGAAAAGTTTCCAACCCAGCACTACCTATGTATCTGTAAATGTAACCATATCACCAAACTGATTACGCATTCATGCCTTTTTTTTAAATACATCATCCCCCACATGGTAAATCCCCCACACACACATCCCATAATTCCCTTCTCTCTGGCCACCAGTGTGTTTTCAGACGGCATGACCCTTTGAGCACCTCTCAGCTCCTGGTGGCCTGTGCTTGGTCCCGCCATTGTGTTTTCTCTCTGGAGAGCTTTAGGCTTTATGTGGGTAAACTGTGATTGATGCTGTTGTGACCCGTAGTGGTCCATCCTGAACCCAGACGCCCGAGCAGATCCTATAATTAGCCTGAATTTGTCCTTTTCTGCCCTGGAGCCTGGGTCCTCCTACGCCCTACATAATAGTGTAGGACAAGGGATGTGAAATTCAAAATTCATAATAATCATTTGAAGTATATTAATGTGTTGGATTAAAAATAATTATTATTATTATTTGGGCTTGTTGACTTAAGAGAGAATCGCACACATTCACTTGAATGTCAGAAAACATTCTGTAAAAAGTTAGAGAGGGGTAAAATCTGATGCTGCTTTGAGGAATTAAGGAATATATTTAACTCTTGCCTTACATCTTTTTTGGAAGTAATGAAGCAATGCATCTATTCCCAAAATAACTTAATTCCAAGAATAAAAAATTCCTATTGGGTTTAGATCTGACAATATTAGAACTTGGGAACTTTTCTCTTTGACATAAAGATGAAAAACCTCCAAGAGTGTCTAACTTCCATCTTTGGCATCATTCCTCGACCTCCAAGCATGTTTCATTGACATGCTTGTCCATTTGATTTACAAACTTTTCTTGAAACAAATTCTTCATGCTTTATATGTAGGAAACTATGTGGAAATTTAGAAGGTTTTAACAAGGTGTCTAAAGGCCTCGTATTTTATTGCTTCTTTTTTTTTTTTGGTCCCTTACAATCAGAGTAGAAAAAAATATCCAATCAATATCTGATAAGTTTAGATCAAATTACATTCAAAGTTTTCCTAACACCCCGATACGAAAAGTTTCAGGATACTGGTCATTTCTTGCCTGTCTCCATCTCAGACAGAGCAGTTCATTGGCCTCCATCCCTCACCTCGGTTTTCCCTCCATTAAGCAGCTCTCCCGCTGTGTTAGCAGAGTGATAGCAGTTTTCATCTCTCGTGGCTCAGCAGCATGCGTTGCCTTTCACCACCTTCTCAAAGACTCCTCTTCAAAAGTGGCCACCAAACACAAATCCTCTTTATATGACAGCATTTGTCTGTTTTCTGGGAACAAAGGGCTCCTGAACTCAGGGAAAGAGTTGTGTGAAGCAAAGCGCTGAACCAAATTCAGGATAAGAGTGAAAAATATAGAATTGAGGTGGCACTTTGTTCACGAACTTTAAAATTAACAATTTTTCTGATGGACTGCAAAAGTTCAACAAATTAAAACCACAGCGATGCTCTGTTCCCTGTTGTGATTGTCCTTATGGTGAAAATAAGGATGACGTGCACTTAAAAAAAAGTTGCTGTGTATAGGAAACAAAACACTTCAGGATGTGCTTTACTGGGAAAATAATCAACGTCCAGTGTTTTATCTCTTACTTACTAAAAAATACAGGGATTTGTTTTTATTTGTTATGATTAATATTTTCATTTATTTAATTCTATACTTCACACCAGTAACTACAGTGGTGAGAGTAAGAATCAAAGGACCTACTATTCTAGCAGAGAAGAATTTTTCCACTGCTGGGAGCAGGAAAGTAAATCCAATTGTTTGGAATCGTTTGGAATTTCTGATTGCTTGTTATTATTGATGTTTTATTAATTCTTTATAAACATAGCTCTGTATACATGGTTGCAGGGGCCCTAGAGCCTATCCAAGGAGACTTAGGGCACAAGGTGGGTACATGATAGGGTGCACACACACACACACACACACACACACACACACACACACACACACACACACACACACACACACACACACACACACACTACAGGCAATTTGGGAAAGCCTGTGTTTGTTTAATCTGCTTTTTTTTTTGGACTGTGGGAGGAAACCAGATCACCCAGAAGAAACCCATGCCATGCACGCAGATCCGAGGCGAGAATCAAACCCGGACCCTGGAGGTGTGAGGCCATAGTGCTGACCACAAGGCCACTGTGCAGCCACTTTTCTATTTTTTTTTTTTTCAATACATGTCAGTTGAAATTAATATTAATCTTGTAACGTCCTGGAGAAGTATACTGCCACCAGAGCACTGTCACATCAGCTGGACCTGTTCATCTACGGAGATCTACTGTAGTGTATGATCAATATAGAAAATCTATAGACTTCCAACAATGCTTTACTGATGCCAAACAAACAGTTACTTAAGTTTAATACTATAAATAGCTCAATATTTTGTGTACTTAATGCGGAGTGGTTGGAACTGACGAGAGGGGAAATGAGGTTCTGCTGAGGTTACATAAACAAATGATTTTTTTTTTTTATTGTATCTTTAGGCACTGTCATGCATGCAGCCTCTTTTGTTCCCATTTCTTTAATTTAATCTACAGGGTGGGCCATTTATATGGATACACCTTAATAAAATGGGAATGGTTGGTGATATTAACGTCCTGTTTGTGGCACATTAGTATATGTGAGGGGACAAACTTGTCAAGATGGGTGGTGACCATGGTGGCCATTTGGAAGTCGGCCATCTTGGATCCAACTTTTGTTTTTTTCAATAGGAAGAGGGTCATGTGACACATCAAAAAAACAATGGTGTGCTTGGTTTTAACGTAACTTTATTCTTTCATGAGTTATTCACAAGTTTCTGACCACTTATAAAATGTGTTCAATAGACAATTGCCTTCAGATGACCCCAAAGATAAAAGTCTAAGGGGGTCAGATCGGGTGACCTTGGGGGCCATTCAACTGGCCCATGACGACCAATCCACTTTTCAGGAAACTGTTCATCTAGGAATGCTCGGACCTGACACCCATAATGTGGTGGTGCACCATCTTGCTGGAAAACCCAGGGAACGTGCCAGCTTCAGTGCATAAAAAGGGAAACACATCATCATGTAGCAATTTCAAATATCCAGTGGCCTTGAGGTTTCCATTGATGAAGAATGGCCCCACTATCTTTGTACCCCATATACCACACCATACCATCACTTTTTTTCTTCCAACAGTCTTGGAGGGATCTATCCAATGTGGGTTAGTGTCAGACCAGTTGAATGGCCCCCAAGGTCTCCCGATCTGACCCCCTTAGACTTTTATCTTTGGGGTCATCTGAAGGCAATTGTCTATGGTGTGAAGATACGAGATGTGCAGCACCTGAAACTACGGATACTGGAAGCCTGTGCTGGCATTTCTCCTGCGGTGTTGCTATCAGTGTGTGAAGAGTGGGAGAAGAAGGTTGCATTGACAATCCATCACAATCGGCAGCACATTGAACACATTCTTTACAAAGTGGTCAGAAACTTGTAAATAACTCATGAAAGAATAAAGTTACGTTACAACCAAGCACACCATTGTTTTTCTTGTGAAATTCCCAATAAGTTTGATGTGTCACATGACCCTCTTCCTATTGAAAAAACAAAGGTTGGATCCAAGATGGCCGACTTCCAAATGGCCACCATGGTCACCACCCATCTTGACAAGTTTGTCCCCTCACATATACTAATGTGCCACAAACAGGACGTTAATATCACCAACCATTCCCTGTTACGTCCCTGACGTATTATATATATATATATTTTATATGATGCTTTGTGTTGCCTGCTCTTTTGGGTGTTTCTCTCCCTGTTTGTAAAGCAGGTTTAATTGGCCTCTACCTTGGAGAGGGGTGCTGATTGGAGGATCATTCAGTCATGTGTGCTTTACTCCAGCCTCCAGCGTCTCCATTGGACAAGCACTTCCTCAACCTGTGTGCTTTACTCCCACCTCCTGCGTCACCATTGGACAAGCTCCCCTGAACCTGTGCACCTTAATCCCGCCTCCTGTGTTGTGATTGGACTAGCACTTTGTGCAGCTGTATTTAAACACCATCCTGCCTGCTGCTCGAGAGACAACTGCTTAGCTTATGGTGTTTTGCTTGTGTATATTTGATTTACCGTGTACTGACCTTTTGCTGCCTTTTTCGACCTCGATTTTGTTATTGCCCTTTGTACATAAATTTGTACAGTTTGTAAATAGTATCTTGTAAATAGTGGTAAGTAGGGAGTCGACGCCCTTTTTGTTCTCTTCCCCCTGTTTCTCCTGGTTATGCTAGTTAGGGAGTTAGGTAAGACTTAATGTATTTTGGTTTGTTTTTGTTGTTAGGTTAGGTAGTCTTTTGTGGCTTTAGTTAGCGGGATTTGTTTATTATTTTGGCATTGTCGGCTCCTGAAGAGATTACCAACTTTGTAAATATTTGTACATTAAACCGCAGTTGATCTCACCCCCTGTTTATTTCCCCACTATTTTCTTTCCTGTTTCCAATTGTCATTGTCTTCATTCTCTGTTGCGGCCTGACCCTAGACCAGGACCAGTGTATGATCAATATAGAAAATCTATAGACTTCCAACAATGCTTTATTGATGCCAAACAAACAGTTACTTAAGTTTAATACTATAAATAGCTCAATATTTTGTGTACTTAAAAAAAAAAAATGCGGAGTGGTTGGAACAGACGAGAGGGGAAATGAGGTTCTGCTGAGGTTACATAAACAAATGATTTTTGATATCTTTAGGCACTGTCATGCATGCAGCCTCTTTTGTTCCCATTTCTTTAATTTAATCTACAGGGTGGGCCATTTATATGGATACACCTTAATAAAATGGTGGTTAATTCAACTGGCCCATGACGACCAATCCACTTTTCAGGAAACTGTTCATCTAGGAATGCTCGGACCTGACACCCATAATGTGGTGGTGCACCATCTTGCTGGAAAACCCAGGGAACGTGCCAGCTTCAGTGCATAAAAAGGGAAACACATCATCATGTAGCAATTTCAAATATCCAGTGGCCTTGAGGTTGCCATTGATGAAGAATGGCTCCACTATCTTTGTACCCCATATACCACACCATACCATCACTTTTTTTCTTCCAACAGTCTTGGAGGGATCTATCCAATGTGGGTTAGTGTCAGACCAGTTGAATGGCCCCCAAGGTCTCCCGATCTGACCCCCTTAGACTTTTATCTTTGGGGTCATCTAAAGGCAATTGTCTATGGTGTGAAGATACGAGATGTGCAGCACCTGAAACTACGGATACTGGAAGCCTGTGCTGGCATTTCTCCTGCAGTGTTGCTATCAGTGTGTGAAGAGTGAGAGAAGAGGGTTGCATTGACAATCCATCACAATGGGCAGCACATTGAACACATTCTTTACAAAGTGGTCAGAAACTTGTAAATAACTCATGAAAGAATAAAGTTACGTTAAAACCAAGCACACCATTGTTTTTCTTGTAAAATTCCCAATGAGTTTGATGTGTCACATGACCCTCTTCCTATTGAAAAAACAAAGGTTGGATCCAAGATGGCCGACTTCCAAATGGCCACCATGGTCACCACCCACCTTGAAAAGTTTGTCCCCTCACATATATTAATGTGCCACAAACAGGACGTTAATATCACCAACCATTCCCATTTTATTAAGGTGTATCCATATAAATGGCCCACCCTGTATATACTTTAATTTAATTTAATAAGGGGTTCAAAAATTTTACACAGTTCTGTATAGCAGTGCCATTTCTGAAAAAGAAAAAAAAAACCTGTTGGGCTATTGACTGTAACTGGAATATTTGCTGAAAACTGGCTCAAACTAAATAAAAATGATTTATTTCGGGCAAACTCAGACAGGGAGGTTTCAATATAACATGCTCGCCTGCTGATGGTTGGCTTGTTGAGTGATTTATTGACTATGGATCAGGGCTGGAGTGTGTCAGACTTTCAGCACCACTGAACCCTGATCTGCTTCAACAGTTCTCACAGTGAAGAAAAATGACTGTGCAAATGTATTTTTCTTTCAATATTTGAATCTATCAGTTTATTGGTGGAATCCTGAACGCCTTCCATCTCCATTCATTTTTTTTAATTTAGCACCACTTCCAAATGTTTTACTTGGCATCGCTTGGACTCGAATTTAGACCCATCAGCCAAAGTTTCATTTGTATCAATTTACAGAGAACTGTTCAGGTGCATTATTACCAATGTCCTTCAAGCTGGCTTTTAGGGACTCTTTTGGACCATGCAGTAAATCTACAGTATGCTGATACCCGAGCATTGAGATTTAGAAAGTAGAAGCAAAGTAGCTTCTCGTCCACGGTAAGAACTTCAAGTGAAGTTATGAGCATCGTTTTAAGAAATCCTTGTTGAGTGTTCAACGTTCCTGAGAACATAAAAAAGTTACTTCATTCTGTTTGGGTCTTTAAAGAGAAACCTGAAGGTCAACATAAATCTATAAAAATGTTCTGTACTATGGGGTTTAACATCTGCATGACCTCTGATGGGATGTGAACGGCACAAACATGTTCCACTGTTGTGTTTTTCAAAATGCAGAACAAAACTTACCTGTCTGACAAGAAATAACCGGAATAAAGGAAGCAGAACCGATAATACCTGGAAAATAAATGATGTTGTCAGTAGTAGGCTAAGCCAGGAAGTAATGTAATCCTAGTGCAATATCATTCTGCCAAGCATGCAACTAGCACTCAGTTTGGAGAATGCAATGTTAATTGTTTAGCTATAGCTTTCAAAATACAATTTGACTTTTTTTCCCCCCTCAAATTGTCTTTAAAAGTGTATAGAGAGTATAAAGCCTGCAGCGGGGATGTAATGAAAGTGTATTTAAAGGGACTTGCATGTTTTAATGCTTGATCCAGCGTGCAGAATATAACGCTAACTCTTTCAGATGGTTATCCTGATTCTTTATAAAGGGATCTGGTTAGATAAAGAGAATAAAGAGTGGAAAAAAAATCGCAGAGTGCTTTTAAAACCTTAAAGTGACATTTTATTTATTTATTTATTTATTTATTTATTTGTTGGAAAAAATGTTTACGTGGCCTTTTAAGAACTTAGATGTTTTACTGAATATTCAGATAACATTCTCTAGAACATGTCAATTCTTTGTAACGTATAAAATCCCAAGCAGACCCTGCCAGAGGCTTTGAAAATGTATTACCTACAGTACAGTATATTGCAGTTGAAACATTGAACCAGGAAGCTGACAGCTTGCAGCCGTCACCTGCAGTACGCTGCAGAGCATCTCGAGCCGCCAACCAAGATTAAACTCTCTAAGAAATAACCTGAACAGATATCTCTGAGTGCGTCTTTTTAAAATCCCGTGCTCATTCATCCGTTACTGCAGACTCTCTAGGCACGAGCTTTCGCTCGGAATTGTTTTCTCCCACATGAATGATTCACTGATTAGCCAAGCTGCTCCGGGCCACTGGCGCTCCCAGTTCAGAGGTTCAATGAGGTTCGAGAATCAGAAATTTGCTTTTACACACCGTGCGAAACCGGGTGGGTGGGAGTGTTTACAGTAGATGGTGTGTGTACTGTAGGGGATGTTTAAGGAACGGAGTGTGTCTGACAAACAGCAGGGTTCACGAATTGATCTGTAAACACCAATAAACTCAGCAGGAGGACGAGCGAACAGCACAGACGCGGTGAAACGAAAGTCTGGAGTCTCTGAGACGTCTCCGGTATGTTTGTTCAACCTGACTAGCTGCCGTATGTTTGGATACTTAGAGTACACTAGTTCCTATTTAGTTACTTGTTTATTTAAATGTATACATTTATTTAAGGCAGTACGGTGGCTCAGTGGTTGGCGCTGTCGGCTTGCACCTCCAGGGTCCAGGTTTGATTCTCGCTTCAGGTTCTGTGCGTATAGAGTTTGCAAGTTCTCCCCATGCTTGGTGGGTTTCCACTGGGTTCTCCGGTTTCTTCCCACAGTTCAGCAGTAATGGGTGTAACGTTAGAGTACGAGGATTACTTTTTTGATGTAACGAGTAATCTAACGCGTTAGGTCCGCCATTGAGGTACTCAGTTACTAAGTGACTTTTTCAAAATGTAATCAGTTATTCAGACAACTTATGTAATCCGTGAGCGACAGGAGTCATTCCCAACCCATTAGTGTGTGTGTGTGTGTGTGTGTGTGTGTGTGTGTGTGTGTGTGTGTGTGTGTGTGTGTGTGGTCCTAAAAGCCCCGCCCCCCTCTGTTATTCCTGCTGTTATATCCCTATCTCACCTATGCAGTTTGACTATGTGAGGACCAACGCGCAGAAAGATTTAAACCTAATCACAGCACCGAAACTCGCGGTGAATCATGATGAACTGTACTTACGGCCACCGCGCGAAACCGTGTAAGTGAAATAGGGGTATTAGTAGTTAACCGATTATGGGCCAAACTTCACTGATTGATGATGGTGGAATAATTATAAAGGTCTAAAACATGCATGAGGAAGCACAAATGAGTTTTCATTTTTTGCAATGGAAACGTCCTCGAACTAGTTACACTTATCAGAAAGTAACGCAGTAATGTAACGGTTTACTTTTTGAAGACAGTAATTTTGTAATGTAGTTAATTACTTTAAAAAGTAACGTCCCCCATCACCGCAGTCCACACAAGCAGATTAGGGTAATTTCCCTTCCAAATGAGTGTCTGTTGATGTGCACCCTGTTCAGGGTGTACCCCGCCTGAAATGACCCTGCATACACAGTCCATACACTATTTGACCACTTTATCTATGAAACCTGAAACAGAAAATCTTGAAAAGTCTGTTTAATTTACAGTACATGCAAACAGCAATGTCTTCAAAAGATTTCTACTGCAAATTCTTATATAATTCCTAAAATGATAAAATTCTTAAACTTATGCACTTGAATAAGTTTTTTAATTGTATACATATGTGGTGGTTAGAATGTATTTGGGGAATGAAAGCTGGTCTGACTGCTCTCTAGCAAACTGAAGCTTTTTTTTTTTTTTGGAGTCTCACTTTATGGGCACACAGCTGTTTTGTCTCAATCCTGTGAGTTCTCATCACATTGTGTGTGTATAGAAATGCTCTTACTCACATGACAGTTGAAGGCTTATCACAGTCCTTACAGGTAATAATAATGTGTTGGACAGTTCTTAACCCAATTCCAGTAACTTCAAATCAACACAAAAAATTTTTTTGTTCA